>VZTO01027702.1:1991-26232 GCA_013400615.1 Syrrhaptes paradoxus
GCTTTTTCTGAAAAAAAAACACGGGTGAGTATTAAATGTGAAATCAAACAAAAAATGAAGACAAGTCTTACATCTGTTTCAGAATAATTAGAATCCATTATCAATCATCAGTTTCTTATTTAAAGAATTTAAAACTTTTGTTGAAAATACCAACAGCAGAGAACCTTGATCTTTTTTATCATCCGGGGGACTGGATACAGCAGAGCCAGAGATGAAAGAGCCCATATACTCCACTGAAGAAAGGGGAAGTTTTCATATTTTCCAATATGCAAAATGTTGGGGGGTGAGGTGAGAATGGGAGTTTAATGCCTTGAGCATAACAAATTCACATTCCAGAGTGGGAGTTCATCAGCTCTACCATGTTGCTGCTGCTTCTTAAGAGAAGTGAATCTTTTAGTTCCTCAAAGAAACCCTAATAAAGTGTCTGGGCAGTAAGTCTAACACAAAACCTGAGACTTAGAGTATAAAATTGATTTATATTTCAATTTAAAAAAGCATAACCTCGAGTAAAAAGAAAGCAATTGAAGGCAGAAAAATTATGACAAATATGGCTTCTTATTTCACAATTTTCACAATTTGTTATCTTTGTGCATTAATTACATTGCTTGCTCACATGATCCCTAAATCTGAGGAAGGAAAAGTAATTAAAAATAAAGCAAAGAAAGGGCATTTTAATTATCTACTTGAATAAAAACTATTTTTTCTTTAGAAGTACAGAGCAGAGTACTAGTAGAATAAGTTTTTCTACTGTTTGAAAAAAAAAAGAATGTCACTAAGAAATGGTTAAGTAATTAAATAGGAACTCAGTATCTGCAAACACACTTTTGAATTCTTTTTTTTAATCTGGATACTTTATACCAATGTAGTGCTATCTGTACTATGCAAACTTAAGAAAAACTATAAGTAATAGAATTGGCCTATACATAGGCATTAGTAAACATGCTTCCCACATCTGCGAGATTTCTGTGAAGGAGGCAGGAATCATGAGCAGAAAACAACTCTGGGTAACACGGAAAACTGTGCAGATGTCCAGCAGCTCCTTCCAACGACTTTCCTCATTAAATATTCGTTGAGATACAGTGAGGTAAGAAAGGAAGTTTTTCCCTAGATCAAGAAGTGAACAACTGAATAAAAATGGGAAACAAAAATAGGAATAAGTGGTCTTATTTTTTTTCAGTGTGTTTGCATAGACTAAATCCACACTTAATTAGTTTTTGATCTTGTGACACTTCAACTTGATGAAGATCAAGTCCTGTGGGAAACTTGCAGTGCCACATCAGTGTCTGTTATAATTTGTGTCAATCAATACACTAAATATTATCTAGAAAAGAGAGAGAATGACAGTATTAATGGTAGAGAAGAGTCACTGAAAGATTGTACAGTACTGAGGATCTGTAGGAAAAAAAACAAGCAAATTATATTTAATTAATCCAAAAATGATGTAACGCACATCACAAAAGAAACACTAAGATTGATATACAAGTGCAATCTAAATTATCTGTTAGCATACTTACTTGTTATAGTAGATAACTATAAGAGTTATATTACATACTTGTATTTATCTCTGACAGTTTGAAAAAAATATCAGCTCAATACTTAAAAGCAGCCAAATAAGCAAAGTGGGCATTTGGAATGATTTGGAACATAAAGAACAAAAAAGAGAACATTTGTCACAGTATAAAAGTCACTATACAAAGCTATATTGTGCCTGAATAATGTCTGCAGTTTTGATCACCTCATCTCAAAAACTTATTGTAAAAATAGAAAATACATAAAGAAGAATGACAGGACAACCAAAGCTATGTATCTAAAGGTCTCAGTATGATTTAACATACTACTCTGGAAAAAGAGACAACTGAAGAGGAGTAAAATTAGTGGTATGCAAAAAGCTGACTAGCACTGTTTCTCAAAATTCATGAAGAAGGTAACACCAAGTTAAACTCTTACATAGGGAAACAAATTTAACAAAATAAAGGACAAGTTCACATAAACTTGGGTAAATTGTGTAACCAGATGTTAAATGAAGTTGAGCAAGACTTCAGAAAGTATTTAGACGTGAGCTTTTAAATATCTTTCACCCAGATGTTGCTTAGCTGCAAATCACTGAGAAACATCACTAAGTGTTCACCTTACTGTACCCTGTCATTGTCTTCTGGCTACTCCTGAAGACACAGTTTTGGGCTAAACGGATCTTTGGTGAGAAGTAACATGAGAATTCTTAAATACTTCAGATGTGTAGTCAGCTGAATTTACTTCACAACTAAAATTGAATTGATGGCAATACTCAAACTTCAATAGGCAAACCTGGCTGGCCTAGATAAAGAGCACAGCAACAACTGCTTCTTTAGAAGCAAAGGATCCATAGTTATTCAAAAGCAAATCTACATGTATCTAAACATATTTAGAGACTTAACATTCTCTTATATTTTATTACATCAAATAATGTCAAAATATCACTAGGAATTAGTGATGTGGTAAGAGAAGGGAGTCAACTGAGTATCTGACAAGTGTGTTTACCTCAAAATACAGATGAAAGTAATACACAAGAATGTAATTTATGTGCTGTATAATTTCTTCCTGCAAAGAATTTACTATTGAATTTCCAAAAATAGCCCTTCCTCGGACAAGATTTCACTTTCACATAACAATTCTTAGCCTAGCAGGAAAAGTAAGTCTTAAATCATTATGGCAGAAATAGATTTTTATTTTGCTAATCATTCTTTTTCCTTTAAATTTAAAAATCAGAACTTAACTCTCAGTCTACAGTATTCCAAAAAGCCAGGATAAATTTGGTCACTTAACAGTTGTTTCACAATCTCATTGCAATTATTTTCATAATGGTGTACTTTCTGTCTAAGTAATTGAACTAATATTAGAATAAATATATGTCAAATTAGAAATATTAATTAGCACAAAAAAAAAGAAATGCATAGATTATTTATTTGTAAGTGAGAATGTTCATCAGGAAAAAAGTAAGCAAACATGAAACTTGTGAAATGCAATCTACCCCTAAAGGTACTGCACAATGATGGAAAAGACTTCAAGAGAGTTCACTGGCCTAACATCAAATATATTCATAAATATTTGGGAAAAAGTGTTCAGCTTTTATCTTTTTTGGTAGTTGATATTTATATTATGCATGTAAATTTGCTATTTTTTCATATTTTATCTAATGTAAGCAAAAGAAATTCTCCAAATGACTTCACCAATTTGTCAAAACTCAGACTGATTCATATAGTCATCTAGAGAAGACTTTTGAAGAAAAAAATATCTGCACAGATTAAGAAAAAAAAAGGCACCTAGAAAGGGCAGTGCTCCCTTGCAGGCTTGTTGAATTTATAAAGATTTGGATACAAAGTCATCTGTTGCCTGCATTTCACTGATGAAATACAGGAAACATCACAGCTGCCATGGAGACCATCAGAAGGTGAGTTAATGTGAAGGAAGACAGAAAAATAAGGAAACATAAATGTTCTCAACAGAGAGAAGCTTATTCTGAGGATAAAAGGAAACATTAAAAAAATTCAACTTGTTCACTTCAAATTCATTAGCTGTTAAAAAGCCATTAATGTTATACATTTTAAAATATAAAACTGAATCTAAGACACCTAAAAATAGTTGACAGAGATCAGGAAAAAGATGGCCTTGTTTACTGTTAATACCATAACTAAATTCTTTCTCTTTCCCAACAAATGATCACAATTTGTTTTGCAGCCTGGGGAACTTTGACACTAATGACAAAAACAAAAGCAGCAAAACAGTCAAGAAATGTGTATTGGTCCTAAGTGTTAATTAAGTCTTTTTCAGTTTCAATCAGGTTTCTCTATGTCTATTAAGCCAGATTAAATAATGCATTAGCTAACATTTTAAATTAATTACTGCAATGCACTGCCTAGCAAAGATTTGTCTTTCAAATGCAGTTCTAACAAACATTTCAAAATGTTTTTGACTGTAAATATTTTCAAATATCTCAAAAAATATACCAAAAAAGCCTCACTGTAGTTTTATGTCTTAAAACCACAACACATTCAAAATACTCCTTATACAGGGTCCCTATGAGTTGGTTACATCAGCTCTGTGTACCCTACAACTGTTGCCAAATAGACAGAAAGGCTGTAACAGAAGAATGAGCAGTAAGAAGATATGGATGGTATACTTTGTCCACTCTAATTTCTTGTCTAGAAAGGAACAGCTAAGAAAGAAGAGATACCTGAAGAACGATTTGTGCTATAGTAATACTACTACTCATGCTGTTTGTTTGCATGAGTGAAGGAAAGATGCAGGAAATAAAATTTGCATACCTGTGCCACATCAATTTGGGAAAGCACTCTTTTGGCAGCATCTTTACCCCGGTTTCGTTTCTTCATTTCTTCCAAACTAATCTCATGGCTTGTTAATTCAGATTGCATTTTCTATTGAAAAACAAAGACAGTAATCATCAGGGTTTGAAGAAAATGTTTATGTTGTTAATATTATTTGGAATAGTTGATTTTGAAAGATATTAAACAGAAGTATACTTCTATATATCCAGTATACAGAAGTTACTATATACTGGATCATAAGAGGAAATTAGTCAAAGAATTGTTCACCATCACGTAAATTATTCAGTTTCCCTTGATCATAATAAAACCTATAGTTCATATCAAGTTGAAGCTGATATCAAAAAGCCAGCAAACTAAATCTCCAACCTTCTGTATTTAATTAAAAGGAAGTCATTTATTTATAATCAAAGGATAAAAATTCAAAACTGTAATATACATTGAACTAATTTTGTGAAATAATGCCTGAAAATACAAGATTAGATGTGGTGTACATCTAATAAGTAAACACAGATTTTAGTCTGAGTAACTTTGAAAAGAATTTGTAACACAGGGAAGAATTACTTTGCAGTCAACACTGACTATACAATCAAGATCACCAAATTAATAAATTCTCAAAAGCCGGATAAATCCAGAAGAAAAATCCAAGTGATACATATATTAACATGTTCCAAGATTGGATAGGGAACCCTGATGTCACTTCAACTTAGAATAAGCAATGACTAGGTGAACTATTTCCTATGGGTGTGCACTGCAATGAGACCTGTCAATTTACTAGTATCAATTTGACTTACAAACTTCCACAAAAAATACAATAAACATAATGAATTATAGTTCATTAAACACTGCTACAGCAAAGTGATTAGGTTAAAATAAAGCTGCTAGAAGTAACAACACTGCTTCCTTTTTTGTTCCTGATTTCTTTTTCTCTGTAAGTCCATTACAGATAAATGGTTCACTGTTTACTAATTAAATTAATTACTTTTGTACTGTTCCTGTACAAAAAAGTTATTATCACCCTGTGACAAAAAAAGTGGCCAAATCCTCAATGAAAAACATTTCCTATTTTCTCCATGGGAAGCTTAACGGAGGACACCGAAAGGCTTTCAATTCTAAAGTAAAAATTTATTGAAAACACAGGGTGATATATTAAAGACACGTAGTTCCTTAAAGAGAGGACACTTGGATCTCTTGGGTTACACATAGTAAACAGAAAGACTTTTTTATACCTCTCTCTGACCTTGTAGAGCTGTTCCTTTCCTCACAAGATTTCTTTTCTGCCTAGCAACTTCCAGTGGCATTCTGGCATCAACTGAGCTATAGGCAGAATCTATAGTAGGTAGACGTAGGTAACCCCTGAGGGCTGGCTGCAGCACTGACCCTTGCTCTTGCAGGTGCTCCTGCAGTGGGAGGCTGCATGCCCCAGCCCAGGGGAAATGTCCTTTTCTGTCCCTCTGGGTTCCCAGAAGCAGCCTTCCAGCTCAACATCTTTGTTTGCTCTTGGAGAAAAGGTTTCCCCCCTCATTTGGAGGATGCAGAAAATAAGTATGCTGCTCCCTTCTCATTGATATTTTTAAGCAGAACATGCTATGCAAAACATGCTATACAAAATAAACTAAGCAGTTATACTATCTTCTACTACACCCACATTCATCTGTCTATTTTTAACATCCTCCAACAAAATTCATCAGGCAATAGCAGTATTGGGCAATTGAATAGTGTTTAATTTTTAATAACTGAAAATTACATAGCCAGAGCAGTAAATCTTGCAGCAATGAGTAGCGGTTCTGAAGACAAGGGCTGAAATTTCTTCCACTGTTTGTTCTAGGCCTAGAACATCACTCTCCTACTATGGATTTCATAGATCTACTGCATAAAAAGGCCTGGACTTGACAGCAACCCTTTGAGTTCTGCAGTGGCACAAGAAGAAGATGACAAAATGACATGATTCAGGCAAAATAGTGAGCCTCTACTTGTTCTCTGCTTTTTTGTTAACTAACCCATTGTGAACTCAAATTATACTAGATTATTTTTGTAATTAATGAGTCCTTCACACAACCCTTGCACCAAAATTGCCTGGACATGAATTTGCAGATTTGGCTCTCTTGAATTACAGAGAATGGCTTGCCAGCTCTTCTTGGTGTATTAGGTTTTCCAGTTTGTATTTCTCTAAATATTACTCGGCTAGCCTAAGTAGCATGGAGTCAGTTTAACCTCATTTTTGCTTATATTTGTGATTGCTATCGATGCCTAAGGAATCAGATGACAGCCTATTGTATGGAGAAAATAAAACATTTATAGAACATTCTGGTAAATTAATCTTTACAAATAGAAAGATCATTATTCTAGCAGACATAAAAACATATCTGAAGTAATTTCAGAACTTCTGGTGGTTACTTTTGAAAACTCTGAAAGGATTAATAAAGTACCAGAAGATTAGAAAAATGGATCTGAAGTACCCATCTTTAAAAGTATGAAAAAAAAATGTGCCAATGATGTCACACCTTTGAAAAAAAAGAATAAAAACATATAATACATATAGAAGATGATAGCTGGAATGACATACAGCTAAATCTCCACAAGAACAGCCTGTTTAGTTTTGGACACTACACTTCAAGAAAGATTAACTGAAGAGTCCAAACGAGAAGAACAGATCATCAGAGGATAGAAACATGATTGACAAGGCAAGACTGAATAAGCTGGACATGACAAATGCAGTTTGTGCAGTTAAAACAGTTAATGCAGCATTCAGGTGCTATAGAGATGTATAGAGTGTGAGAACCTATATAGTACAGAAATCTGCATAGATATTCAAAGTTAATACACAACAAAGAGTAAGCTTACACTGCTGAATAATGCTTATCAGCTATTCCCTCTTTGATCACTGATCTACATGCGGCTGAACAAAACAATTCTCACAATTTCCAGCAGAGGAAAACTAAATGTAACATTAGACATTTTAGTAAGTGGACAATTGTGAATTTCTTGTCCCAAAATATTAGTTTGAAGGCAATGAAGCATGGCATTATGCTTGTCAAGTAACACATTGCACAACTGAATAACTCTGACATTATGTCACATTAACTTTGGCTTTGAATATAGTACAATGATATTTTAAAAACAGATTAATAACTATCTTCACTGAGCAGCCCTGCGGAGAAGGACTTGGGGGTCCTGGTGGACAAGAAGCTGGACACGAGCCAGCCGTGTGCACTTGCAGCCCGGAAGGCCAACAATGTCCTGGGCTGCATTAAAAAAGGGGTGGCCAGCAGGGAGAGGGAGGTGATTGTGCCCCTCTACTCGGCTCTTGTGAGGCCCCATCTGGAGTACTGTGTCCAGGCCTGGGGCCCCCAGCACAGGAAGGACGTGGAGCTCTTGGAGCGGGTGCAGAGGAGGGCCACTAAGATGATCAGAGGGCTGGAGCACCTCTCCTATGAGGAAAGGTTGAGGGAACTGGGCTTGTTTAGCTTGGAGAAGAGAAGGCTCCGGGGAGACCTCATTGCGGCCTTCCAGTACTTGAAGGGAGCATATAAACAGGAAGGGGAGAGACTGTTCACGAGGGTGGATAGTGATAGGACAAGGGGGAATGGTTTTAAACTAAGACAGGGGAGGTTTAGGTTAGAGATTAGGAGAAAGTTTTTCACCCAAAGGGTGGTGGCACACTGGAACAGGTTGCCCAGAGAAGCTGTGGATGCCCCATCCCTGGAGGCATTCAAGGCCAGGCTGGATGGGGCCCTGGGCAGCCTGGTTTAGTGGTTGGCGGCCCTGCCCACAGCAGGGGGGTTGAAACCAGATGATCTCTAAGGTCCTTTTCACCCAGGCCATTCTGTGATTCTGTGATTTTCTATGATTCACTTAGAAAATAGTCAGGCATGTAGTGGCTACAGAACTCAAATTTTCACTACAGAACTTAAATTATTCAGGCAGTTTATTGAAAAGACAAAGTATATTACTTTTGTTTTTTTCAGAAACACAATATTGTTCATTTATTCTCCACATTGCATTTTGTTTTGTCTGAATACAGGATCTTTAGTTTCACTAAAAATGAGGCGGTAAGTAGAAACTGCTGGGTGGCAGTGGCTCTCCAGCATTAAATTCTCATTGCCACATGGTGGAGTAAGAAGCACATGGAACTTACATTCAAAAAATGATCCAAAGGAAAAGTTGAACAGCACATATCTATATCCCTTTTCTTTCTGTCAACTTTCTGAATAAACTAAACTGATCATTTAATTTAAAAAGAGGAGCTAAATACAATTTTGTTTTCTCAGATTCATTTCCAATCAGCTGAACCACAGATTCTTCTTCCTATCAAAGCTCTAAATGGATTTGAATTTTTGAAGCAAACACAGAAAACTTTCAAACCCTCAACAGCTTTCTGATTATAAATTCTCCCATATGTTCTTTTAGAAATGCAACACATATTACAGAACAGTTTGCTAAATCCCACAGCATGGATAAACTGACCCCTGGCCAGAAACCAACATCATTGACTGAAAGATTCCTATTCAAGCTGTGCAGACACTATGCATTATGTACGGTATCTTATATGAATGTACTGTTTTCAGTGCTACAAAAGAGCTGTGACAGCAGAAGCTCCACAGGAGATGCAGCCATTCAATATGTGCCTATTCTGCTATCGGTTGGCACGGCCATTTACTAAAGGAATGACTTGGTATATTTACCTGCATAAAACTGATTGTTTATTCCCTTTCACTCTGAGGATTTTAAAGAACTTCACAACCGAACTTCAGAGAACTTTAATATTTGCATTAAATCTGTTCAGCTGTTAATTTTTTGTCTTTAGGTCCCACTGGCATTTTAAAATAAAAACATGAAAGGGAAAACCTCAGCAGCCTCTATGCTGGTTTTCCCACCACGGATATAGTATAATCAGGTGAACTCGACATCACACAACAAAATCTCAAGAACAAAAACAAGTTTTGCAAAAGCACAGAGCTGAAATTCTCCCATGAAAGTGTGCTAATTAAGATTGGTCAAGTTTTATGCTGTTTCAGTTGTTGAAGTTCTGAATTACTTCCTTTTACATAGTCTGTTATCATTGCCAATATTGTACTTGAGGATGCACATTAAAGGGGTTGCATCCACGGGATATATGAAGCACCACTGAAAATTGCTACAATGTATAAGGTCCAAATACACCAGAAAAAAGGGACACTTTCCTATCACATTTTTATTATGTATTATTATGATTGCAAGATGAGAAATTAAACTGGTACATCTTTAAATAATGCTGATTTGTATCCTATTTAACAAAAAAAAATGTTTACATTTTTCACATTACAAGGAAGTAGAAAAATAATTCAGGAGGGCCAACTGATAGCTAACATAGTTTAGAATTCAAACTGAAACAATAATTCGTCTGAATTTGATCCTATTCTTATACTGATGTTAAGTTAGAAGCAAATAAATTCAAATCAGATTCAAAATAAGACTGAATGCAAATATGATCCTGTTTTCCAAATATAACTTTTTAAATACATACACACACACACAAAAAATATCTGCCTATATCTACAAACACACACACTGGAAAAGCAACTGAAAGGTATCTCTATCCATATTTAATTTCAAAAGACATGGAAACCTTTATTTTAAAAGGAGAGACAACATGATTTTCAGTGCTACATATATTCAGCTCTGAATATATTTAAGATCATCTAAGCTACTCCACAGAAGATACTTATTTTTTACAAACACAGTTTAATGCCTCTTCTAAAATCATTATAAAGCATTTGCTTTAGATTTCTCTGTAGCCTTTTCTGTTTGTTTTTGTAATAAACAGATTTCCTAAATTTAGGCAGAATTTACAGAAAAGTTGCTGTACATAATAATGTAAACTGCTAATAACTTTATACCAGAGATGTTTGGTTTTATTTAATTTGTATTCTTACCATTTTAATGCTGCAGTAAAGCAGATTTATAGAAGAAATAATGAAAGAGTAAAAATAAGAATCAGATGTACAATTTTATTTCAAAGGCTCAATAAACCATTTCTAAGGAATGGGAAAAGCTGTTTCTGTTAAACTTACATGAGCTGTAAAAACCAATATATAAGTACATTTATGTGCATGTCATGAAATAATTAACAATGCTGTCTATGTTTCAATAATTTAGTAATAATCCTGAGGCCAAGTAATCAACTTTGTAAAAGAGCTATCTAAGAGTAATGAAGACGATGAGTTTCTTCTTTCTAGGATGAGACAGAGTTAACTTTCTTTCTTTGTAATTTATAAGTTACTGCATAGTCTTCAATGACATTTATAGTTCTTCACTATCTTCTGGACAGGTATACAATATAAAACAGAAGGAAAAGATGACTTTACTAGAAAATTAGCTTGAACTTCTCAAAATAATCCACCTAAAATTTACTTGCACTTTCATAGTGATCATGTTGCAAATCCTCATTATTAATATCAGGCTGACAACCAAACACTCTTTGCTTGATTGAGAAAACCAGTAAGCACATCACTTCAACCTGTATATCACTTACCTGTGCTTCCTGAGGGACCTGTGCTGCATCAACTCTGTCTGCAGTGTAGGCTGTTAGCTGTTTGTCAATAACAGTAAGAGACTCCTGGATTAAGCGGAGGGTTTTGTCAGTCTCCTGGGCAGACTGAATACTCTGTTCAAGACTCTTTTGTCTTCTCACGGCCTGAAAATAATGACAATATTATCAATATTCACAGTAATAATGCATATAATACATTTTTGGCACAATATTTATTTTTTAAAAAAATTGAGGCTAAGAATCAAAAATACTACTCTCGACTTGCGCTCATCCACCTTTTTGTATGATAAGTTACGCATCTTTTTGCCACTCATTTAGTTTAGTAAGAAACAAACAAACAAAATTTCAGACTGCGCAGACAGTTCTAAAAAATCCCTGAAAAATGAAAGCATGTATTGAGGATTTCTATACAGAGTGGAAGTTGGCAAAGCTGCATAACAAAACCATCCCAATAGTGTAGTCTTTCATTCTGAGGCATAGCGGTTCTCCTGATCTTATTATATAGTTCAGGAGATTTTGTTTACTGAGAATAGGGTTATTGTCATCACAATCCCATCTGAGACAATCCACTTCAGTAACTGAGAGGGATAAAGACTCTCTTGAGAAGGAGCTCTCTTATATGAAGCATAAATAGCTGTCTGGCACAGAGGCAATGCCTACTTTGGAAAGAAAAAGAGATGGATCCATGTCTTGTCTTGGCTGTGGACTTGCCCAATCTATTATCACTCTCTCCATAGTCTCTTTTAGTCTAGAAAATTGACTATTTGCTTCTACGCCACCATCAGTACCACCATGGATAGCCTACCATCACCTTTTATGCAATCCTTTTTTTGACAAGGATGCTTTCTTTTCAAAGAAGGTCCCTTTATGGTTTACCAAATCAGAACAACAAATTCTCCTTCCAAGATGTCCTTAAAACACACATATGTTTAAACTTTGGACACAAATTGGTTAACTTAAACTATTATTTGTAACAGTTTAATATGATAATTACCAGGTAATAAAGGACATAGTACTTTCTTCCATCTGTCATTGTGATCACCTGCAGTCTCATATTTTACCTAGACTACAGCTTCTGCCTAGCAGAGTTTCTGCTTTATACAAAGCACATAATAACTACCAACAATCTCAAATGCAATACAGATTTTCTTTGTACAAGCCCAGCCATACTGCTGACCACAGAATAAAGTGACTAACTTTCTCTGACATGAATCAAAGGAGAAGGGAGAAAGTAAGCCATCTTTAAATAGCATTTGTAGGTGTCCTGCCATTTTTCAAGGCAAATCACACTTTTCTCTGTTTGGTGAGCCAGCTATACTTTAATTTGATTTCATAGCTATTATGAAACTTGCCTTTGAAAAAAAAAATCTCTCAGCAATTCAGTGAGAATTCTTGATATATCTACCTTCTTCACAGAGCTCAGATCCTTACAGAGAAGTAAATTTAACAAATAAAAAAGGTGGGTTTTTTTGTGAGCATTCTTGCTACCTGCTTGACTTAGATAAAGGACAGGGATCCAACCAGTATTTACTATATTCGTGTTTGTAAGCTGCTTTGTGCTATTTCAAAACATCTGATCAGATAATCTTGTGTCACTGCCAGTTCCAGGAATCTTCTGTGGAACTGAGCAGCTTTACATATCAGACTCCCTCTGTCAGTGTTAATGGAAGGACCTGAGCCACTAATGTATTATTACTGCACCAAATGAACCATTAAAACAGTGTAAATTCCCAGTACAGTACTAAGGCTTGCTACTTAAATGACTTTTGCCTTCATCTGATTGGAGATTTTATATTACAATGTTCTCACTTGTTCAAAACAGTGGGGTTAAAATCCACAGCTTCCACTTACCTTAGCACTCCTTACTACTAATTTGTAAGCCTGGATAAGTTACAGCCACTGTCTACCTTCCATTTGCATCGCTACAGAGTAGACTGAAAGACATGTTAGATCAGAAACCAGGGTACGCAGGGTTCTAAGGCCCATGGGAAAGGGCATCCTCCTGGAAGAATTCAAGAAAACTTGGCCTTTGCCAGGGTTCGGTATTGGGACCTGTGCTGTTTAATATATTCATCAACGACTTGGATGAGGGAGTAGAGTGCATCCTCAGCAAGTTTGCTGATGATACGAAACTGGGAGGAGTGGCTGACACGCCAGATGGCTGTGCTTCCATCCAGCGAGACCTAGACAGGCTGGAGATTTGGGCGGGGAAAAATTTNATCTTTCAAGGTCCCTTCCAATCCCTAACATTCTGTGATTCTGTGATTCTTTGGCTCAATGCATAGTCCATTCATACAGAGGGCTGCAGTGTTCTGATGTTCAGAAAAGCTCTCAATTTAAAATAAGATACTGAGAAAGTTCCATTCTTATTAATCATTAAAATAAGTGCCTGCACTTGCTTAAGAATTCAATATACTGGACACAAATTTGGTGCCAAGTTCTTATGAAAAACTACTTCTATAGCAATACTTGAAACTTTGAACCTTGGTTAAATACTGATCCATTCTAACTATTATGTGCAACTAGGGACTTGCTTAAGTTAAGATAAACTTCCTGCCAGTGTCATGAGCAGCCCGTATGCATGCAATGTAGTTATCTCTACATAGAAACTCACAAAGAGTATTAAAATTGTATGACAAATATGTGGTGATTGAAAAGTTGTCATCTCTGTGCTGGTTATCAGTAGAAACTATGTATGTCAAACTCCTGTTCTCAAATGCAACTGGAAAATAAAAACATCCCCAGACTCATCGATTACATAGTAAACCAGATAAAGTTAAGACAGAAGTACAACAAACCCTTGCCTGAGTCTAACTGAATTATTATGTCTGGATTTCAAACAAATATGAAGTCAGATAAATATATATGTATGCTTGTGACGTTCTTTACATGCACACGAAGTACGTAACACACGCACACACAAAGACAAAACATTCCCTTTTTATTTTCCGCAGAGAGGATTTGATTGCAGCCTGAGAACCTGTGTGGCATTTTGTATCTTCCAAGTGAGGTGAAGGTATATATTTTCCAAAAACTGTGAACTGTTTGGATAACTGAATGGACAGTTTCAGACCAAGACGTGAATGCAGTGGTACAAAAGAGGAACTATTTTGGCAGTAGGAGCAGAACCATAAAGCTGAACTTTGGGAAATGGCACTTTCACAGCTGTGATGATTTTCTCAGGTATAAATGGGTGCTGCTTTGATTTTTTTGTCTATGTTTTGTGGTGTGGTGTCCTGGGTTAAGCAGAGACAGAGTTAACTTTCTTCATAATAGCTAGCAAGAGGCTGTGGTTTGGATTTGTGCTCAGAAGAAAGCTGCCAAGGTCAGCAGACGAGGGAAGAAGCACAGCCGGTTGCTAGCCTAGGATTTCCTCTTCAGTTCAGACTGAAACTTAGAATAGCCAATAATCTATTCCATAACATACATGTCATGCTCACTATATAGGTGAGTTCTGTGAGTGCCTCTGGGTGCGGTGCACCCCCCGCCTGGGGTAATCGTGAGTGTGGTTTTGGGACCCTCCCTGTTCCGGGATCGACTCTTCCTGCTACAGGATTGTTAGGTGGGAACAGGCTGAGTCTTTATCATCGGGTGGGGGGGCAGTATCACTGTGTATCACTCATTTGTATATTTGTATAGAGTATTATTTTCAATATTATTGTAGTTTAGTTATTAAATTGTCCTTATCTCAACCCACGAGTCCTTTTTTCCCTTTATCCCTTTAATTTTCTCCCCTATCCTCGGATGGGGGGGTTGGGAATTGTGTGAGCAGGTGTGTGGTTTGGCCCCCAGCCAAGGGCTAACCCACCACATATGGTAAAATTAAGATGTAATTGGAAAAAAACGCAGCTACATTTACTACGCTAAAAGTTAGAAAACTTTAAATTTTAAGTTCCTTCTTACCCTGTTTAAATTACTTTAACATTTGACCTAAATTCTCAGTGTTATTATGGTTGTGTCTAAGATACATTACAACATCTCTGTATGTTTTGCATCAAATTATTAATGTGTTAATCTCCTCTTTTTGTTTGTGGATTAGTGTTTGGACTTAAACTAGAAACAACTTTTGTAGCATTCAAACCACTAATTTTGGGCCCTGGAATTCTTAATACCCTCCAAGCTGGAACTAATTCTTCTGGAAATTCCAGTATTATTTAACATGATGTTTTTAAAGTAAATGGCTACAAATATTTGATCTTTCATCCCAAAAGTGATATTCATCTTCGACCAGCTGTATTCCAAAACTGCAAACTATGCCAAGGCAGACTTCTTTATCCCTTTACGTTATCACTGCAGACAAATAGTGCCTCAGAGCTTGTAAAAGCAGCCCTCTCAATAGCCTTCAAAGCAATCATGTGGAGACGGGGCACAAAGAATTCTTTCTCCTCTTTGAGAGGAGAACAAAACAGAAAAATTGTGTCAAATGATGAATGTGTGCTCTCTGAAAGAAACAAAAGGTAATCTTGAAGCGAGTCCTAAAAGAAACGGAGAGTCCCCAAGAATAAAAATTGAACCTAGTGTAAAGCCCATCTGAATAAAAATGTTTTATACAGTTTTTTGTAAGCATAGTCTCAAGAATACCTAGCCGACATTTTTGAATTTTGGTAGGCAGAATGTGAATCACTTTCAGCATTACAGGGGATGATGCACCACTTGCAATATTAGCCTGAAATTCTTCAGGCAACAGTGTTTTTTAGATCTAATATGGGAAGTTGTAAGTGAATCAGTCCTTGAAAAGTATAGGTAGGGTACATGTTGCTTAATGATCAGCCCCAGATGTTCAAAAGCATACTAAACACATTCAGTCTTTGTTAACTAAAGATAAGGCATACAAACATAAAGCCATTATCTGCCTTTAAAAAGGAATCTCTGTCTCAGTAGCAACATTGCACTGTCTTGCAGCATTATTCATATGGCAGTGGTCTGGTTGCTCTATTAGTAGTGAATAAGTATTTCACATATCAGTTTCTGCCCACATGAGCTTATTGTCTTGGTAATTATTCACATAAAAATAAATAAGATAACCACATTAGGATAGCCTATTAGTCTGTCTGAAGTAGAAATGACCTTGAACACAAGCTGAATAGTGTTATGTGCCTGCAATGTATTTTTATGCAAGAAGAGTGCATACTGTTTGGATTTAATCAGGACTATAGAAACGGCACAAAAAATTCAGTGTCAGGAATCTATGAAAAAAAGGGTGTGTCTTCAGTGGAAAAACTGATAAAACATTTTGCTGTAGAGAAGATACCGTAAAGAAGCAGTGTGACTAAGTCATTTATGGTTGAAATAGCTTCTTTGCAGCTCTTACATTCATACACAGATCTTACCATTAGTATTTGACCATGAAATATCAGATCAAGCTTTCAAAGAGGGAGGCCTTCTCTCCCCACCTCGCTTTTTGTCTATATTTAAATTAAATCGGAAAGCAGTTAATAAATTTCTAATATATTTTTGCTTATATACTTATCCAAATTGTCTCCAGAATTTCACACATCTTCATGTTGTACTTTTCCACATTTAACCCCTGCAGCTGGCATGAATTTTTATTTAATGCTTATTGTTGTAAAGACTGAATAGTATTCATCCGTCACTCAGCAAGACTATTTGAAAGTCCCGTTTTCCCATACTAGAAGCCCTCTCTATATTCCCAGGTATCTCTTCCGAATCAGGAAAAAACCCAACAGATACCAAGAAGCAGAATTCCAGGGAATGTATCTGCTTTCAAACAGAAGTTAGATATGATAGAGGAGAAAAATAATTGAAAAAAAAAATAGCAGGTACACAGAAGGTCATGTTTAATTTTTTGTTATGACACTAACAATACTGGACCATGGGAATGCCTGCACTGCAGCAGAACTACCACCAGGTACTTAGCAGAAGCAATCAGGCTCTTTCCCTTCTCATTTTTCAAGTTTAAGCTTAGAATAGCCAAGGACTCTTCTTTAATTGTTACTGTAGTGTTTTTACCTCCACTGTTTTCAAGAACGACATTTCAAGCACCATGAAAGAAGAAAAAAATGTTATCATTGTGATGGTAAATTCTCATAATTCCAACACAGCTGCTTCCCAAAAATCTTTATTTCTACATTGCTTATACAACTGAAACTGAGTAATTTTTGACAGTCTTTGTAGCTCATCTTTGAACATGTTCTGGTTCCAATCACAAAGAGGGTCTCTGAGTCCTTTGCTAGGTCTTTCCCTAATAATTCCTTTCTGATCTTTACCAAGAACTGAAATGACATCCTCCTAGTATTCCTCTTTATAACTCCAAGATCTCCCTTCTGAAAAGTAACAGTCAGCTCAAAAGTTACGGTTTTGCATGTGAAGTTAGAAGACCTCCATAAGTATCACTTTTCACATATTTGCACCAAATACTTCTGTAATTTAACTGCCTTGTTACTCTGTCCTGTATGGTTGTCCTGCATTTATTTAGAGTTTGTCCCCATCTTTGTTACTAGGAAACAACTAGTGGTTGAGCTATTTCCTTATGCAGCCTTCAGTTATCTTTAAATTCTTCCGTGAATTCTGTTTGGTCCTGCCATTATACACATATGCACACATTTGTATTAGTATGCACACAAACCTATAGTAAATAAACTCCTAGTATTAAAAGTAAATATTCACACACAATTATCACATTTTTGAATTGATTTACCAGCAAAAAAAGTATACTGTCCTATCAGTGGGACCTGTCAAAGAATTAGTAAAATTTTCTTCATGGAGTCTTCAAAGATTATTAATGTAGCCCTTTGCTAGATTCGAATCTCCTTGTGCTAAACATGTTTCTAAATTGAAGTGTCTTTATAAAGTCTTGCATTGATACAAAGTATTTGTTTAGTAAAGAATAAAGAGTAGCATTCTCTTACAGATTTAATTTTGAAAATATTTTGCTTCTGAATAAGAGTTGTGTCAGAGAAAGCATCTCTAAACGCGCAATTGAAGATTAAATCCACTAGACAGTCACTTCAATTTTGGAATTTTAGAGCTACCTATTGTATTGGTTTTGGCTGGGGTGGAGTTAATTTTCTTCACAGTAGCCCATATGGTGGTTTGCTTTAGACTGGTGACCAAAACAATGTTGATAACACAGGGATGATTTAGATATTGCTGAGCAGTACTTGCACAGCCCAAGGCCTTTTCTTACTCACTGTGTCCCTCCCAGCAAATAGGCTAGGGGTGGACAAGAGGCTGGGAAGGGACACAGCCAGGGCAGTTGACCTGAATAGGCCAAAGAGATATTCAGTACCACAGAGTCATGCTCAGCAGTAAAAGGGGGCTGGGGAAGCGTTTTTTCAAAATTGCCATTGCTTGGGGACTGTCTGGGCAATAGTCTCCTGGGGGTGAGTGACTGGTTTTTCATCACTTGCTTTTTCCTTTTTTTTTGTTTTTTTTTTTTCTTTCACTTATTAAACCCCTAAAATCTCAGTACATGAGTTTTCTCGCTTTTGCTTTTCCATTTTCTCCCCATTGCACCAGGAGATGTGGGGAATGAGTGAGCAGCTATGTGGTGCTTTGCTACCTACCGTAGTTAATCCATCACACCTATGCAAACTGTCCATTTCTAAAATAAGTCTGTCTTTGTGTACTGTTTAGAATCTATACCAACAAAATATATATTTTTTTAAATGGTGTTAGACTATCAGCTGTTTAATGGGAGGACAGGTCAATTATTAAACTTACCTCCTGCTGAAGTTCTTCCCATCGAGTATTGAACTTCTCAAGTTTCTCATTGATCAACTCATCCAAGATTCCACCATCAGTTAAAGTCTGAGCCAATTCCTGAATCTGATTGCGATTATCTTCTGGATGTCTCATTAAATGTTCCAAAGACTGAAACAAGGTCAAAAAAGTAGTTTATTTCCTTTCTGCAATTAATATTCTACTGAGCAATCAAAATGTCCCCTAAAATGTAAGAAATTACACATTTCATTCACAATAACCATAGAGAGAAAAGATAAAAATATCTATGTCCCATATTCCCAGTTGGAACTTGATGACCTTCAAGGTCCTTTCCAACCCAAACCATTCTATGATTCTATGATTCTATATCTTAACAAAAAATGTTCTGTACTACTTATTACCAAAAACAAAGGAAGATTTATCGCAAAGCAAAAAATTGAGTGCTTGATTTTAAAAATGTGAACTATGTCCAATGAGTTCAGTGGGAGCATTTGTGTACCTAAAAATTAAAAAAAAATTGGTCAAAAATCTGAATCAACAGTAAAAATGCATTGTCAATGTAACTTTCTGTATTTTGATCCACTAAGCAGACTAATTTTATTTTTACAAATTTTAAAGGTTCCATGAATAAGAATTAAGTAATAATAAACAGAGTTGCAGTGCTAGGATGAAAGCTTGCTCTCCTGGAAGTGTTCAACAGTTTTTTGAGCAGCTTAAGTGAAGCCATTTTTTTTAAGAACATGAATTTTATTGTCACCAAAAATTGATTATGACATCAGGCATAACACATTTAGTTAGTGTTTCACTTAGGTGGATTCAAATTCAAAACCTTGTTTGTTGAATCAAGTGAGAACATCGGACTTTCCAACTATTCTGCATCTTGCTCATGTGTAATGTTGATGCATAGCTTGTTTTGAGTGTAATGTGATTTACAGTTTATCAATATGTGTGATTTGATATTATTTAAGTCAGCACTTACATCTAGAGACTCAGAAATCTCTTCTGCACCTCCCTGGATATTTTCAGTTGCCTTGAGTTTCAGTTCAATCTCATTCAACCATTTATTTTCTGCATCCAAATACGACAATAATTCACTCCAACATGCCCATACCTCCTGATGGAGAAAAAAAGAATGTTTATTGAGATTGAAAATCTGGCAGATAGCTTTCATTTATTAAAACACTGCAGGCTTCATCCCTAAAACAACACGGTTGATATCTGATGGTTATGGTGCCATATAGTTGATTTTTTCCCAGTATTTTTATGTTCCAAATAAAAATAATACATAACCAAATCATTTTGATTAAACAAAGTAAAATCACAGAAGACAACATGAAAAAGTAAACACTTCTGCAGAGCACAACTTGAATCTCCTGGCTCATGAATTATCCACTTCATGGGCTTGTCTGTAAAATTTTATTGTGAAATATAAATAATAACTTGCCAGAAGTTTTAAAGACTCATGTTAGGAGTTTCTGTCTTGTTACAAGATGTAGTTAGGTTGCTTATATATTCTGTATTTTAATTACTTAAAGCACAGATTCATAAAATGTCTAAAAACACAGCTTTCAAGAATCCTGACTGAAATCTTTATGAAAATTAACTCTAAACCACATTTAGTGCAATTTATAGACCACATAAGTGCTAGAGTACTAAACACAATGCTGTAAAATGAAATTATGTTCTTATTCTCCTGGAATTAAATTGTTGTCTAATAATTTATTTTTACAGTGCCTGAAGATACTTAAATAAACAGATAAAAATGGCACTTCATACACAAGCAAAACATTTGAACTCTCCATAAATCATCTTTTCACTGTTCCCTTTTTGTTAACAGAAGTTAAAATAATTTTGTTGAGATGCATTAGGCTGTTTGTAGGACAGGTTTCCCAGAGTGCGATTCATCTCACCTAACTTTGGTCATATCACATTTGTCTGGTCCATGAGCAGGTTACAGAAGTATATTACTACACAACAACAACATCAATGATCAGGGGAGATATAAATTACCAGTTTAAACTACACACCTAATTTTCCACAGTGAAATTTAGAGGAAATAAATTTTACTCAAGTATGTAATTGTCCTGTGTGAAGTTAGCTATTACTAATTACTTCACAACAAAAAAATCCTACCTAATTCACTGTGACCACTGTAGAATATGCAAATAACCCTGTGGCAAGAATCTGTAATGGAGTTGGCCAAAATGGCAGGGTTGACTCAAAATGCATGAGACATATTCAGCTTGCCAGCAATCAAACACTGTTCCCATGCTGAGATAACATTGTCTGTCCAGTTTCAGGGACATGGGAGAAAGAAATCTTAGCCGTGGGAGAAAGAAACCTAGAGAAGCTGCTGAAGACATCATCACAGGGTTGCTACAGAAGCCAGACACTTGGTTTAATCTCAAGAGGGATGAGAACCTTGAACAGCCATTGCTGTTTTCCACCTAGGAGCCATGTCTGAGGCTTCTTTTTTAATTTAAGTCTCCAGCATATATGATTCTCACCAAGATTTAGGTATATGGCTCATACCATGTGGTATTTGGTATATGATTCATAAAGTGAAGACAGCTTTGGGCTACTCATGATCCCATATGACAACATGTCTGTGCTCTCTACCTTACTTCTGCAGTTAGAAGAACTATAAATACAATGACTGACAAGATAACCAACCTCTAAAGTTTTGCACTTTCCATTCAGTCTGCTGCAGAGTCGCTGGTAGCTGGTAATTAGAACATCCAGTTCCTTTTTCAAAGCCTCATGAGCTGCAGGTGGAGCCTTTGCTATAACATTATTCACAGAATCAGTAATAAGCTTCACTTTTACTTCTTTCTGCATGGCTTCCTCTTTCGCTCTCTGAAAACAAAACAAAACAAAACAAAACAAAACAAAACAAAACCAACTTTATTCCCAGTTTAAGAAGGAAACTGATTTCTAATAACTCTTAAATTCTTTCTGACAGAATCCTGTCAGGGGGAGAAAGAAAAACTACAATCCCACAATAAAATACAAAATAAAACAAACAACCCCCCCCAAAGAAACAAACAAACAAAAACAAAAGAAGAGCCACTTAATTAGTAGACTTTTTGACATAATATTGAATGCATCCAAAAAATTTTTTCCTTTTTTAGCCAATGCACAATACTGAATGCAATTTATCTTCTCAAAATTATTTAGTTTTCAGGAGATCTCAGAATAGTAAAACATTTCAGTATTTTTTTTCAATAAATGTTCCACATATCTTTGCCATAATACCTTATGAAGCATGAATGACAAAAAAAAATCTGTTGTGTTACAAATCCATGTTCCCAGATTTAAAAGTTCAATGACATGGAGCAAGACAGTAAAAAAGGAACATGCTTCTGACTGATTTTCCTCTCCTTGCCACTGTTATGAACTTGCATTTAAAGAGAAATTGAGAAAATAATTTTTCTCCAGTGTATATTTTACTTTTATCAGAGCATTAATGTTGATTTCACTCCCTTACTTCACAGAGATAGAAAAATCAGTGTCACTATTCACCACCAGTGAATACTAACTTAACATGCAGAGAGGACAAAGTGAAAAGGGAGCACTCTCCCAAACAGCACTTTCTGTGTTAAGACTTCAGTCAGAGAAGTTTAAGAGGACAGATACAGGAAACAAAAACCTGAGGGACACAGAACCACAAATCGATGGTGAATTAAAACCAATAATTAATAAATCATATGTAACTGATCTGCAGCCACCAACCTGACACCTTTTCCCCATTTTACCCTAAGTAACCACAACTGATCAATCCAATTCCCAACTTTCTTCCTCCACCTTTTGCTATTCTTCTTGTTATGCCATCTCATTAATACGATAGAAGATTGTCATACCTAGCATTGTTTCCCCTGACAGCTTACACTGGGATGCTGTCTACGACTGGAGTCATATGACTACTGAAAACAGAGGGATTGGTATATATAGTGTCATCAGTGTGTACTGGTCTTCACAGGAATTTAAGATGAGAAGTTCCTGGCCTGAAGACATTAAAATTAAACCTTGTTCCCAACAACCTTCTTTCTCTCTGGTTCTGAGGAAGTCCGTGAACCAGAATAATCAGGATCAGGCTGTCATTGCCAGCATAAGCTTACTAGGTTGCTGCTGGCTTTCCTCTTTCTTAGCCTTGGGAAGAAATGGGCTGCAGTTCTGGTCCATATTTTGCTTGTGTGACAGCAGAGATGGCTGTAAGCCTTCAGGGAAAAGGATCAGCAGGAACAGGTGAAGGGATGCATGACAAATGATATGGTTGTCTACATAGGTCGAAGTATCACAGTTTGAACATCCCTGTACTTCAGCTGGAAGTACAGAATATTCACTAGGAAATCCATGGGGGTTGTCTAAAACTATACATTTAGCCTTTTTTATTATGCAGTGCAATGTTTAAATTTGAGGTTTGTTATTTAATTACTAAAAAAGAACTGTATCTCTAGAGCAGATGTCTACTTTTGATTTGTCTTATTTACAATGAATCTAACTTGTTCCATGTATTTCCATATATTTTGACTAACATCAAGTTATTTTTGTCAGTAAATAAAGAGATCACCAGTAGCATGGTCACATGATGTAGAACACTGGCAAAGCCCTATGGACATTTAAGAGTTTGCAAACATACTGTTGGATAGATTGTTAAGGCCACATAATCTGACTCCTTCAATAGCACTGGCCAAACAATTCACCTATGAAACAAAAATCAAGCCTGCATCCAGTGGCTGAGCATGAATATTTGAGCATATTTGAGCATGATGTTTCAATTTGTGGTTTTTGTTCAAAGGCCATATTTATCGCAAATGAAAGAAACATTATTTACTTGAGACAAAAATATACTGTTCCTGTATTGCTATATTAAAGAAACAAATTAATATATCATGCATACTTAGTACATACGAACATGCATCCTGAAGTACTAAATATTTTTTTCTGTCTTTCTAATATAAAAGGAAGACATAAAACTCTATCAGCTAACTGCTGCTAACACCTGATTCTTAGGAATTATTCTTTAAGTAAAAGAATGCTGAAGCTGCATCAAAATAAAGTATCCAATAAAGCAAAGAGAGGAAAAAAAAGCAATTTAATCTTGTGAAAGATTAAATATCTTCCAACATATTCCAAATAAAAATTACTTCAATTAACCTGCTTCTTTAAATTAAGGCTAACAAGGAGATTTCAAAAAGCACCTTTCTAAATGAAAGAGTAGGCTGTCTTTACAACAAAAATTTCAAAAAGAACTTTAAACACAGCTCAAGGAATTAGTTCATCTTTTACCTTCAGTTCCTCAAGAGCTTTCTGTAATTCATCAGGTGTTTTATACTCAAAGTCTCTTTCCAGATACTCTTCCTCGGCTTGTGTTATCCATTCATGCATCTCTGATAAATCTTTTCTGAGACTCACAGTCTTATCCAAACCACCTTTTAATGCTGCCTTCTTAGCATAGGCCTTTAAGAAAGAAAACATTACATGTTACTTGAAGCAAGGCTACTGTACAAACTTGACAATATTTTAGCCTGGAAAGAAACAAATTAAATCCTATACTAATAACATTGCTGTAATTAGGTAGATGTTAACAAGTAACTATATAGATATTAATAATAGGAAGTTGAGAAAGTATTACACAGGTAGACATCCTTTTTTCAGTGAGTCATTGCTGTGCAGAATGAGTTTTCAATGATCCTATAACAAGACT
>VZTO01027702.1:26508-52822 GCA_013400615.1 Syrrhaptes paradoxus
TTGTCCTGACCCAGGTGCAGGACCTTGCACTTGGCCTTGTTGAACTTCATTAATACAGTTATTAGTATATAGCTTTGTTATAGAAACACTAAGATATTGTATTATAATATAATTTTCCATGCATTGCTACATGCTAAATAAAATTTATAAAGTAGAAGTTTAATTAATGTGGACCAAAAATGTCTACATTTAATTTAATTCCTACTGGATACACATAGAAGGACAAATTATACCAATGAGAAATCTGATTACTAATTTAAAATGAACCAGTCACAGTGGGAGACTTGATACCTGTTGGCAAATGTGTTCCCATTGAACATTGAGCTCCTTTAGTTCTGTCTCTACTTTGGAAGCAAATTCTGGCTCTGCTTCACTCTTCATTTTCTTCCCAATCTCATTAACACTGTCCAAACTGGGCTGGATTGTCTGGATATCATTTACTAAAGCCTAAGGAATAGCAGAAGATTAGGTAAGAGGCATTCACACAATTTTTCAGATACACTATCCCTATCAAAACATGTCTACATGAGATTCTGACACGTCTTTGGTCCAGATCTCCAGTCAAATGAGCACAATTTACAGACTTAAACATGAAAATAAATAAAAAAAGGAATGAGCAGCTACAATGTGGTAAGCTACTCTATATCAGATGAAGTTCATTTAGAAAACATATAACAAAGTTTTAAATGTTATGCATATACAATATATATACACACATGTATACTGTTATATTACATATATCTATTACAATGCCTAGCTCTCTTATTCAGATTTGCGCAAGAGCATCCCATCATAATGGTGTAAAATTATTTGTGAATCCATCTTATTAACTATCCCAGCATTACCCTTGGATTGGTAATTTACCTGATAACTCCCTTAAAATGATCTGAATGGTGATATTCTCTGGTAATGTCTGCTTATTAGAATTATATTTGTGGTTGAGTATTATTTAAGCCCTAAGGTAGTTCTAGATTGCCACCTCCAATATTATTTCCTAAGGCCTTCTTCAGTGCTGCAGATGTCACCAGGGCTTCCTACACAGTAGAAAAAGTTGGCAGCGTAAACACATAAAAGATGATGAAGATTTTGGTAGTTTTATTATATATTTGACAGTAATGGCTAATATTTGTGTAAACTCTTCATAAATTCAGGTGACAGGTTCTAAAGGAGTTACATATAACTTAACTGCTCTGTAGAGATAAGAGTTGTCCTACACAATTTATAATCATTTTTTATTTAAATAAGGGGTAAGAGAGAAAGTCTGAGGAGCTCATAGTTCTGTAAGATCAGTATGTGTGTTTCATAATATTTACACAGCCTGCCAGAATATTTACAGAACTTGTAAATTCCATTGAACACATAGACAGGGACTATCATGGCACAAGATTCACTGCTCTTAACACACTCTGTTGGGACAGACAGAGGAATTTGTAAACCCTGTGATATAAAGTATCAATACTTCATGATGTTTTAAAACTCTGCAGGGACAGAATCCTGAAGCTTGTAAGTTTAGTGAAAAAAAAGAAAAAGGATGTAACTCACAATGTCTGCAAGTTCTTTGGGTACAACCAAAAAAAAAACCTTGTAAATCATTGTGTGAATAATAGATAAAGATCTTCTGCCATAGATTATACAGTTTATAACAAACACACATGCAATGTTTGTAAACTCAACTAAGTAAATAAACCGTTATCTTAAGAGGCTACTAACTTATTATTTGCTGCAAATACCCTCCCTGATGTTTTGCTCCTGCTATAAATACATAATGATAGTCACTGAATGCCTCCTCTCTGAATTAACGTTTCCCATTTTTTAATATAATTTTCCTTCAAACCCAGGAAATGCAGGAGGTTCAAATACATTGCAGAAGACAACCCCCTTAAAACATGAATTTATTTTCAGGAACAGTAGTAATTTGTGCAACTTCTATATGAGCTAGGCTCATAGAGAAGAGCTGAATAACCACCAAGCAGGCAGGTAATACTCACTGTACATTGCTCAAGTTGCTTTTCCAGTGCTTCTGAATCACCAAGGGCAGGCCACTCTTCCTTCAGAAAAACATCCACTTCAGCCATCCACTTCTTCAGTGTTTTAGTGTCATTCTGTTTATTGAAAAGACACTTTATTGCATCACACAGAACCTGACTGGTGATAATGTAACTCATCCTGGCACTATGACTAAAATTCATTGCAATGTAATTTCAAGATTATTCAACTATCTGAAAAACACAGACACAGCAAACAAGCAAAACCAATTTTATCTGGGACTGTCATCAACTCTTTAGTCTTCACTCTGATCATTTCTGCCCTAGTTTAATGTGTCTACAAGTGGGCAGCTTTCTGGCTCTCAGGCTACATCTTCCAGATATCATTTGTGTTTAAATGCTGCATGTGTGTTCATTGGTTCCTTTTATGGCTTCAGACTACTCATACTTGGCAATTCAGGCTCACCTATCAAATTCTCCTGTNCATCAAATGCTTGAAAAGAGGGCATGCTGTCCCAGGCAACATTACACAGAAAATCTAATACCTTGAAAGGCCAAATGAGATTTTAAAATTGTCACTTAAAATTACCTTACTATGCTACCTTACTTAAACAATTAGATGCACACATTAAAATAAAAATTATAAATGGGAAAAATCTGTAAGTGAAATTATAAAGCATTTGTTCATCAAACTGTTTTCTCCAATAGTGAAGTACATATTGATATTATATGCTGAATGCCAAGTTGAACTGAAGCACAAAAATGACATTAATTAGAATAGACTTTTTCTTAAAATATATACGAAATGCTGTAGCAAATATTATGAGATAGATAACCAAAGGGAACATTTCCCTAATGTGCCTGATATATTTAATAACAGGCTACCATGGAAAATGAATTTTTTCCATGGTAAAAAATCAAGCAAACATTTTAATGCATTTTATGTACTGTTTTGATAATTAACTTTGGTGTTACTTCATTGAGGTGTATAAATGCATTCTGTGCTAGTTTCACAACCACAAGCCACCACAAATTAGTTGAGACTGAAAAAGTTTGGTTAACCTGGAATCGCTGGAGTTTGGTCATAAGCTCCTCAAGTTTCTGGCAATGTTCCACCATCTGTGCTGATAATTTCTTCCAGCGGCCAAGGATCACCTCAATCTCCGATCGATATCTTTGGCTGACTTCTGCAGGGGCTTTCCTGGACATATCATCCACAGTTGTGCTGAGATAGTTCAAGCCTTTTTGCTGCTCTTGCAGGGAACTTTGTAGAGCCTGTGAATAAGAAGCAAACAGTACCTGATTCATGTGTCGGGCAATTCTTGTTTCACAACAAAGTTGAGACTGCTGAAGAAAGGAATAAAAACTAAAAATGTAGGTCACCTTTGCTAAAATGCATGCAATGATTTACTGAGCAATTTGGAATTGCTTTTCTCACACAATTTGAAGGTAGAATTTTTATTTGAACTGAGAATATAACCAGAGGTGTTTATGCTTGTTAACAGAAGGGATCCACATACAATTCATTAATTAGAGAAAGGAATTTACTATGGTCTTAATGATTACACTTTCAAAAGCATCAGACTATACATGGAGAAAAAGAACAAACTTAGAACTGCTTCTATGATTTAAAGTTTTTGATAGCTTCTTAGAACTTGGGCAATTCTTAGCCCAAATTTGCTGCATCTAATTTTTTTCTATATTTTTCTTTTATTTCCTCATGTGCACTACTAGTTGCATCACACAACATGCTCGTTAGCTATCCAATAGCAGAGCAACATCAAGCACTGAAATGCAGGAGAGGTTTGTACCCACTGGCTAAACTTGTTCCACATTGGTGCCTGCTTGTAAATCCGACAGGATATCTGACAAAGCCTGTGCTGCATTTTGCAAATCACAATCATTTTCATGTCAGTACTGGAAAATGAAATGAGCTAAATCTGTACTTAACTACCAGAGCTATTGTCAAAGGGATATTTTATATATCACGGGGACAAACACAGGCTTTTCCTTAACATGTTCAATATCTTATAAAATTGGTTTCAATGGTGAAG
Organism: Syrrhaptes paradoxus; assembly: GCA_013400615.1. NCBI lineage: Eukaryota > Metazoa > Chordata > Aves > Pterocliformes > Pteroclidae > Syrrhaptes > Syrrhaptes paradoxus. The sequence goes on from VZTO01027702.1 coordinate 30,548, forward strand.
AACACTTTCAATCCTTTAATTTAGGAGTCATTATGAGTATCCACTGTCTCCTGAAGCCCTTGGCTAACATCTGAATGGGTATAATTCACTCAAGATATGTAGCATAGGCTTCAACAGACTCATGACAGCTTTGCATTCCATTCCTCTAAACTTTTCATTTGAGACATTTGTTCCCACACTGTGATCACTCACCTTGAGCTCCCTGAGTCTCTGCTCCATGATTTCATATTCAGCAACTGCAACCTGAGGCATGCAGAGTTTAGTTTCTGACTGTTGGATCCACAGAAGTACAGTGTTCATTGTCTCTTTATAGCGTGCAGGAGGCAAACTGTCAAAAACTACATTCAATGAGGAAGACAAAGGAAAGAAATAAAATAATTTTGTGGTTCATTATTTGGTTTGCTGACAGAAGATGTTTGATAAAAGACAGGGCCTTACTGAAGTAAATGGCTATTTTGCAACAGATTGCAACAGGCGCAATATGTCAGTATCAGATTTTTTCCAAGAATTGTGGAAGCAGAAAACTTTTGAAGAATTAATTCTAATGTTTATATTTCTGTGATTTTATCAGTTGTATGGCATTTGACTCTCTTGTTATAGGTCACATGACAACCTATATGGCCCAAACAACTAGTTTAAATATGTGTGTTTAGAGATAAACAGTTAAACCATTGTACTTAACCCAAAATCTAACTTCAGAAATGCAGTAAGCAACAGCATTCCCTTTTATCGCCCATGTTTGTGTGTTTAATGTTTCTGTTCAAGTAAAACGTTCTGTTTAAGACATCTGTTAAAAGCTTAGAAAATTAATCTTTCTTCTGCATTAAAGCTGAATTTTATTGGACTATGCTTATTGTGCCAACATTACAGCTGCTGTAAATAGTCAACATCTGGCACACACATGAGCAACTCATTAGCAGAGACACTCTCTCGGCCCACAACAGCAGTTGCTCCTATTCTCACTGAGAAACGTACAGACAAACAGCATGACTGGTTGGAAATAAAACATTCCCTACTTGTACCACACAATAATGAAGCATATAAAAGCTCAAAAAACTGTTACACCTATTTGTATCTTCTGTATGTCTCTGGTGTCTCAGAAAGAACTGTACAGAGAAACAATATAGCTGTCCAAAAAGCAATTTTGACAAACAACAGAGTTAAATTTTTGAAGTGCAAGCTTGCTTACATTCTCATGCAGCAATGCTTGGCAGAATGTACTTCAGATTTTAACCTAGCTCTTTAGTTGATCAACAGACTACTACTTGGAAAATAAACCTTATATTTTCAGTTAGGCATCATAACAACATATGAAAATCAGGGCAATTTAAGCTCTCTCTTGTGGACTATGCACATTGTATAGCATAATTTCCTCATAAAAATCTTGGCTGATCTAAATTTATCACACACATCTGGGGATTTACAAAAGATAGGACTTGGTACCAGGAAAGACAAGAATTTCTTCCCTTGTGATATATTTTCTTCACAGAGAAAGCAATAGTAATACATTCTTGGAAACACAGAAAACAAACTTTTTCCATCTCATCAAAGAGCATTTTAAATCTTCGTATTTCCTGAGTGACATTTGTATTCTCTTTGACTCATTTAATCCAACCAGTTCCTACTTTAGAATATAACATGTATTTAAACACATAACTCTAAATAAATGGAGACATAATTTCAACAGCTCAGATACGTCAAAAGAGTATACAACTCCTAATCTGTACTTTTATATAGCAATACAAAATGAATTTCAGTATTGTGATGTAATGGTTGACTTCTAAAAATAAGTTTCTACTTCAAATGAAAAAACAAACCTTAGGACTAATGTCTGACTTCAAGCAGCTATACAAAATAACAGCTGTTTTCAGTAGTAGTGAAGAGTACCTCAGAACAAGCGAAAACACAAGATTCACAGTTACAGCAAACTCTAGTAAACTGTGCACAAAACACTTATCCTGAAAATGTTCTCTCCAATTTTAATGAATGATGTTCTCTACTGTTTGAAGGATCAAATGAGTTCAAGTGGGATCACAGATGTTGATTTAATCAAGCTAGTGGCTTTCCAATTTGGTTATTGAATATTCCATTTAAAAAGCACGTTTAAGTTCAGTGAAACAACAGCTTTCCTATTTAGCTTTTCCAGATTATTAGTAATCAGGAAAGAAATAGTATTTTTCAATGCCTTTTGTCTAGCTAGAGTTTTTGGGGCTTGTTTTGCTTTGTTTTTTGTTTCTGTTGTTTTGTTTTGGGGGGGCATGTTTGTTTGTAGGTTTTTTTTTAAGATAGATAATGTGTCAGCATCTTCATCCATAAGAAAGCATATTAACATATTTTTGGATGACACTTAAGTCTAGCCTATACTGTTTTTGCAACTCATGATGCCAATGGTGAGAATACAGTCAAACTCCTACAATGGGATTCATGTTACCTAATTTTAGCTGTCTAAATAATCTAACACATTTATGGTCTCTCTGTGGGCACCATAAATCTCCAAATGCCCCACACTTATAACATAAACATACATCCAGACCTGTTTATTTTTAGCCTAAAATTTGTTTTGTGGTACTAATGTTTGTGAATTAAGTCCACATGATAAGCATAGTTCATTAAAATGGATTCTGCTATATTATATAAAAGATTGAATTGGTAGTCAGAAAGATATAGCATGTCTACATGCCAAGCTATCGATGAGCTAGGCCCATGACAGAACTGTGACAAAATATCACAGAGGGAAGATATAAATATTTTACTGTGAAACACAGGAGGTTCCACTTGAACATGAGAAAAAACTTCTTTACAGTGAGGGTGACAGAGCACTGGAACAGGCTGCCCAGAGAGGTTGTGGAGTCTCCTTCTCTGGAGACATTCAAAATCCGCCTGGATGTGTTCCTGTGCGATCTGATCTAGGTGTTCCTGCTCCGTCAGGGGGATTGGACTAGATGATCTTTCGAGGTCCCTTCCAATCCCTAACATTCTGTGATTCTGTGATTCTGTGATTCTGTGAAATATCAGAATACAGTTCACATCCTATAATAGGAAAATGTTGTTGTATTAATTTATTCCACTGGTAGGGAATGCATTTTGGTTGACTAACATTGTAACCCTTGAGAACTGACAGGCAAATACATTTACACTTGCATATTTATTTTAGGGAAAATGCTTAGGATATATTTTTAGTCAGCAGAAATATTTAAAAATGTGAAAATAGCTTTCGAAATAAGTAAAATACTTTTTTTTTCAATTTTCCTCACTGCTTCCTTTTATGACCAGAATTGCCAATCAAAAATATTTTCCCAAATCAGAAATTAAATGAGAATACAATCTTCTCAACAACTATCAAATCACACTGGATATGCCGCAACATGTACCTCCTACAGTCAGGACAATTCCCATTATGAAAGAAGAAAAACAATAAATATAATCTATGCGATCATTTCAGTAAAGACTTATTGCCTGAAATGAATGAACTAGATCAAGCTGCATGTATTTCCCATAAAAATCTCCTCAGTAATAACTGCACTGTTTAAAACCATGCTGATTTTCTCATGACTTTCTTTTGCAAATCTGAGCTGTGTAGTCAGCAAAAAAGGCACATTCAAAGAAAGTTAAGCAAAATTTCTCTCTCAAAACCAATCAGCAACCAATATTATTGCTACTAAATTATAGTTCTTAGTATAACTAAGAAAAAACTTAGTTATGAAATTTACAGGACACTTGCTCGAAATTTTTCTTTCTCAAGTATCCCATAATTGGTGACAGACAAATAATCATATCATAACAATTTCACTGTCACTTATAACCCATCTGAGATACTTAGAGCATGAAAATAAGTTAGCAGTTCAAAGTTTAAGAAAAAACAGACAAATAATAGACAAAAACTCCAAACTGTCATCATACTGTTATGATTACTGTGGTTTGTTGACTTATAAAATTATGCTAAAACTGAGTTGCATGAATTCTTTGTAATTCAACTCTCTTTAAGATACTGTACTAGTGGATTAGGGAGAAAAGTGATGTATGTGCAAAATAAGTGTAAGCGTGGAGTGGGTAAATAAAAAGTCTAAAGAATATTGACACGATAGAGAAGGCAAAAACTTTCTAAAGTCCTTCTTGAAATAAACAGGAAAAACAACATTTAAATGCAGGCGAATGATTCATCATCAATAATAATAATAACAATAACAACAACGACTTCGCCTTTGGGAATTACTGGTCCTAGGTAGAATCAGAATTAGAAAGGAAAGGACAGTGCATGAATTTATGAAGCAGAGAAAAATGGAAATAAGTACGGCTTTTCCTTTTTCAAGTCCATCTTGATATACCTTCCCACAACAGCTTTTTTTTCTTTGAAGTAACTTTCAGAAAAATCTATGACACTCCCCAGACCGCCTCTGAAGAACATTCTTGTCAAAACTAGAACATGTACCAGAATGTTCTTCTTCTCACTGAAGACCACATAATGGTAAGAGTTCACCACAGCAAAACTGAAAACCAGAAGCACCGTAATCGAGTTTGGTCCAGTCACAGCCCCAAGACGTACTTCACCACCTGGGAAGTAGTCTGAGCCAGGGAATATTCACCTGACACTGGCTGACATCTCTCCCTGCACCACGAGGGAACTGGAGGCTAACCAGGCTGCTCCCTAGAAATCTCTCTGACACAGCAGCAATTAATTTCAAGACAAGTAAATATAAAGTTCAACCCCTCGTAGTTCACCAGGGCAATTATAAATCTAAGAATTTCCTTGGGAAAGCACGTTATACATATTCGAATTAGTGTCATGATTGTCTGTTTCACTCCCTTGTGCACTTTACTGAATAGTTTGAAGCACTGTCTGACCTCTATTTTTTCTATATGCCAGTATTCTAGAAATGACTTTAAATATGGTTGGGAAGGAGGGAGAGTGCGAATGATGGATACACCGTCTTCAAAAGGATCAGTTACCTATGGATATACAGATATTCTATAAATTAAGAAAAATGAGGTCATATTTTCTTATATTTTATGAGGTTGTATTTCTTTCATAAAAAACATTGCAAAATAGTGAAAAAGCAACCAAATACATGTTAGAATTGGCTTTGAATTAGGTTTCAAACTGGAAATGCGCATCTGTGTTAATCTTTAAACAATATTTTATTAAGAAATCTACTGATCTACTGTGTAGTGTAGAGAAAATACTAAACACTTTTGAACCTAAAAAAACCAAACTACCACCACCCTCAAAAAATCCCACCAAAACCCAACAAAAAAAAATAATTGAGGGAGACAATCTCCTAGAAGTAGAGAAAACTTTTTTATTGAGAAAAAAATCCCTTGGAAAACAGAACTGAATAGCTAAATACCCTTACACATCAGAAAAGATAATGGAGTAAGGGAACATTGAAAGAAACCCCAAAAAACCAAACACAAAAAACCCCAAACCCCTAATGATGAATCATAAATCCTTTTAACATTAAAAAAACCCCGACCTTAATGATGAATCAAAAAAACAAAATCTTTCTAGCACATGTAGGTTATAAGTACAGGGAAGAAAAAAGGAACAAATACTACCACTGATCTGCAAAACATCACTCAGTCTTTGAGAAATTCTTCTATCTACAGAAAATAACTAACTGCAAATAATTTATGCAAATAAAGGATGGAATTATCTAAAATGCTCTAGCAAAATGTCAACATTTTCTAATAAACTGAGGCTAAAAAAAAGAAATAGGATATTGCCTTTTCTCCATCTGTCCAACAGAAGAAATTTAGTCATTGAAGAAAGCAGAAGAAACTCAAAGAGCCAATTTTCTTGTGCTTCACCTTCTGGGTTTTTTTCACATTTTTGAATTCATAAGACTTTCCTGAAACAGGATTAGACCTAACACAGTATCCCAAGCACGACTGCTCGTATCTACAGCAGACTTATGACAGGAAGTTAGCACTTCGGATGAAACTGTGTATAATATTTTCGAAGATAAAATATGATTGACATAATAATCTCACCTAAAATATCACTACAGGTATGTACTGTACAGGTTAAAACAGTCTCATCTCTACAGCTGAACTGTTTGAGATGAAGCACCTGTGATGCAGAGTAGCCACATAAAATAATAACAACAGACCAGGGCTCCATAAAGTATTGCTTCAGGAACTCCTGTTCTCCAGCAGTTTAGGAAACACTTCCCAAGCTTGTTCAACACTGCCACCTCGGGACAGTGGCTTCTGAAGCTGGCCAGGGCCAGCACACTGGAGCACGGGAGTGGAAAGGAACAGCTGCAGCCAGGAAGAGCTTTGCCAAAGCCCCTGCTTGGTGGCATTACAGTTCAGGCAATGAACGCTACCCATCTTACAGGACTAACCAACTGGTTAGTTCACAAGGTCTCATTATAGTAAAATTAGGTGAGGTAAAACCAGCTTATACACAAAATTAGATACAGAAGAAATCATAAAGAAGAAACATTTACCATGTTTTCCTCTTGGCAGAATGGTAACTGATTTCAGCATATAAACTGGTGTGGCATTAAAAATTTTAAAATCTTGTATGGCCTGAATTTAGAGTCATTAATAAACTTTATACTTCCTGATACTAAATTTCTACAGCTCACTCTTTCATCATAGGCTATAGCACACTTGCATTTTATTTCTTCAGTTCTTCTATGCACCATGACCTCTTCAGTTTGAGTGTGTGCGCACGTGTGAGATAACCACAGCAGCACAATAATGCTGTGTTGTTGGCAAAAACTCCATTTTTATAAATGGAATTATGCCAAACCTCTCCATGAAAGAATATAGGAGGAATACCATAAAGATCCACTAGAAGGAGCTAGCACTATGTCTAATTTCAAAACAGTTCAATCATTTACACATATCTGGTTTAAGAGGCAAATAATCTCTTTGCTGTAAATTAAATTTATATTTTTACCTGATACTTAAATTTCATAATCAAAACCAGAAAGCATACAGCAGTCACTGACATGCTATGTATCTTTAATAAGGAATAAAGTAAACTTTTTATTTTGGTATAGCATTTTCCCCATTTTGAAAAATGCATTTTATTACAAATATTGTAAATCGTGGTATAAGCAGCAGTTACATATTCTGTGTTGCAAAAAGGGAAAAGTTCACCAGATGATGAAAAACTAGATACCCTAAAGTAGCTACTCTCTTTGATGAGCTTTATGGAATTCAGTTTCTGTTATATGAAAATCTGGAGTAAATTCATTCCTGCAATTAAGCTCGCTCTCCTCTCTACTGACAGAGGTAGACAGCCCTGTCTCATAGCCTGACTAACTAAAGACAGTTTTATGTTGCCAAAAAAAATCACTGAATCTGTCCATAAGCATGCTAGCAAGAGCATATCTGATAGTAGTAGTAGAACTACAGTGAGCATAAACTTTGCTTCTGAATAGTGTACCTTCCCTTGTTTTCCTAGTAATATAAAATATGTAACACTGATAATTTCTGAAAGACTAATTTAATTGCAAAAAACACCACCTAAATTGTACTATTGCAAATACAAAAGTAGGAAAGCAAAACATATACACCTATTCTTTGTGTGCTAGTCAGGCAAATTGACTTCTTGTCATGAACACTTACTGGTCTGTAGCTGCTTTTCTCTGGCCTGCATGTCAGCAAGTATTTGTTTGAAATGGCTGGTAAAGGCAGCAAGGTCAGCATCCAGAAACACTGGCCCTTGTTCTTTCTCTTTGAGTGCTTGACTTTGAGCCTTTAGCCGGTCAATTTGAGGCTGAAGAGTTGACATTCGGATGATTTCGTCCTGCATTTTTGAAGAAAAAGAATCAAGCTAAAGCTGTCCAATAAATGAAATCACCAGTGCCATGAAATCAACAGTTTAAATGCACATCACACCACTGTTTTGTTTCCAAGTACATCAGTTACAGTAAGAGCAAATTCCACATTTTTAATAATTTCTGAAACATCAATACCTCTGCTCCTGATATGATGCTCTTACCATTCTCTTAAGTGACTTTCACATGACATTATCATCTTAGTAGTTTAACACTCAAAGGAAATGAGATACATTGTACACTAAAATTCCATGCCCAAGGAGTATCCTTTTCATGTGGAGCTCAGAAGATAAAAACTTCACGTCTCATAATCCTGGATTCATCTCTGTCTGATTATACATATGCTAAATAGCACGAAATAGAAAAGTAGAAGTGAAGATGCGCAGTGATTTCTAGCAGCCCCACAGTAACACATTACAGGTTGGGGTTGTGCTATTGCACCTTCAGAAGACCTTATACACACTGTGACATTTGCAGCTACTAAGTAAAAAGAAATGAGGAAAGTAAACCAAATGTATAGTTCATAGTACAGCTAGCGTAAAAGAAGCTTTCTGCAAGAAAACAGAGAACCCCTGTAAGCATCATGCCAGCTTGGAAATGCCTGAAAATAGAAGTGATAGCATAGATATAAATTTGGGTTTCAAACATTGTTTTCCATCTGAAAGCTTCTGGAGCCAGAGATTTCATAAAGTCAAACTTCTACAAGTATGTCACGCACTTTATAATTCATTACTACATCTCAGCAGATTCCTGTCAAACTATATTAACTCGTTAAGTAACCCCCACCCACAAAGTTGCCTACAGTAAAAGAGATAAGCAGATTCTACCATAGTGCAGCACACAAATGAAAATATTTAGGGAGAATAATAAGTGAATTGGTGTGACTGTTTTTGTACAACTATTGTAATTCTGTCATGTGATGGCAGAAGAATATCCCTCCATTTGACTATGCAATCCACGCTGCATCAAAATGCAGGGTATATAACAAGGAAAGTGGTCTGCAATGGCAGAATATAGGACTTGACCATGAAGATAGTTTTCTGGCCCAGAACCTTATGACAGAGCTGATGAGCAACAGTTTCTTAATGAAGAAACAAAGACAAAGATTCTTACAGGAAAAAAAAGGGAAAAAGTTCAAGGGCATAGTTCCCTAGCTTTAGGTATCTAAGTATCTCAATAACTAAACATTTGGGCCAGAGTTTTAAATACCTGTATGCTAGGTTCTATTGTCTTTTTATTTCTTTACCAGTATTTTCTTTCCTTGAATATTTTCAGTAATTACATTGGAAAGATAAGGAGTCCATTTTTCACTCTTACATTGAAATAGTGTAGGTCACAATCCAGCCCACAGCTGGAACACCTATGAAGTACAATATTAAAAAAAACTTGGAGAAGATTCTCTAACCTTGCATTTTTCCAGCTGAGTTTTTACTGTAGCGGGATCTGCTGCTGGTGTAGGTTGTGCTTTCAGCCAGTTTTCTGCAGTAATTGTTGTCTGCTCCAGTTGCTGCAGCTGGGAGTAGAAGTCAATGATGCTATTTTGGTACTCCAGCCATGCCAGTCTTTCACTCAGCAACTGACAGAACTCAATCCAGCGGCTCTTCAGCTGCTCTGAGGCTTGTCTAATGTTGTCAGCATTCAGACCCTCTATAAAGAAAACAAGAGAAGAAATTCAACACTTAAAAAAGTCACAAAGAAAAGGAAAAAGAAAATACTTTAACAATTCCATTTCTTTATTTGAGAGTTCATAAATCCAGTTAATGATTTATCACCAAATAACAGTCCTGAACATACAGATGTTACACATTAGTGGAGAAAGCATTTCAAAAATATTTTAAGTTGCTGTCAGGGTGCTTTTGTTGCTATGGGAATGAATTATAAAGTGCATTAAAGTACAAGAATGGGAGTAAAACAGAAAGCAGAGATACAACACATAAAGCTAATTAAAACTGCTGTAAGAAATAAGAAAATGCCTGACAGCTGGATTTTGAAAACTACGTCTGGACTGTAATTAGATTTTAATGTACAAGACTTTGGTTTTTGGGTTTTGGTTGTGGGTTGTTTTTTTTCTTTTTTAAATTTTTTTTTTATAAAAAGACCTGTTTAAATGAATGGGATGTACTTTTTGCAATTATTTTTATGTTCCTGATAATCTAACCCTTAAGTTTTGCATTACATGTTATTTTAGAAATATCATAAGCACTGAGGGATAAACATATGATCAGACCAAATCGCCATCTATGCCAGTCCCATGTGTCCAACAGTGATCACCGGCAGACATTAAGCAAAGACTTAGAGCCTAAAAACAATAGGTGACACTTCTCTATGAGAGGGTTTGGTTTCTCTGACATAGTTTGCCTATTTCTGTCTATTGTTCAATAATCATGCTTAAATTAAAGTTCAGAAAATTTACTTTAGCAATTACAGACAAGGCAGCTATTTAGAACAATTTAAAGGCAAAAGAGTTCTATACACTCTATGAAGCAAGTAAGGCAATCCATATCAAAGATAAGCAAAAGAGTCTTACAATAACATCATTTGTAATTATTCTGAAATTTGAACTTGGTTGAGTTCAAAATAGTATTAACTCAAGCATCGCATTTATTTTTTTCAGAGAAAATGTAAATGTAATCCCTAATCCTTTTTACTGGCATCACACACAGTGATACACATAGCAATAGGACCAGTACTGATTTCAAAATTAATAAACTGCTCATTCCATTGAGAAATGCTAAAGAACATTTTTAATAACATTATCACTTGGCATATACTAGCTCATCAGTAAAACAGAAGCTATGTTTTAATCAAAATAATCAAATTTAGGGTGTTTTCCTACTCTTCAAAACAAATTTAAAAGCAAATGAGACAAAAGCCTTCACTGCTATATTTCCATGATTTTTGATACGTTGTCAATACGTTTATCTTGTTTGCAACCCGTACTCCCAATCTGCAGAAAAATTTCTTTAGCATGTATAAAAAATAGCAAAGTTCACGTGCAATTTTTGGAGGTAGCACATAGGAAACTGAGTCCCAGCTACAGCTAAATGCCTTAAATTAAAAAAAAAAAGTACTGTAAATTTATAATAACTTTTTCTAAGGAATTACTACAATGCATGCTAAATGGCAAACCTCACTAAATTATAATCATGTCTGGATCATGTCTGTTGTGGAGCACCAGAGTTGTCTGGCAAATCCTATGCCAGATATAGCTAATGGGCTATTCCATTCAGAGGCACTTGGAAACAGCCCACTTGGAAATCAACTGTGAAGTACGTGATAGCCGTTCCCTGGACATGCTCTGTTTCTTAGATGTTGCCCTAGCAAAGCAAATTGCACATTATTTCAAAAGTACAAGAAAAAATTCAGAAAGACAGGAAACCCAGTACTACTGGGAAATAATGGTAATTGTGGTGTTTGGAGAGGCTCTACATACGCATTATTCTCTGGAAACTGGATGGTAGAGTTTAAATGGTGAGCAAGGGTATAAAATGAACTTTAAAGCATAAGGAGGTAAGCAGTATTTTGAGACATCTTGATATAATCAACAGTGGTCTGGTATTTTGTGTGCGTGCATTTGCAACTGCAGTATGCACAATTATGTTTTCTTAAAGCGTAATGTCTAATGAACATTTAGTAATATGTGAAGAGGCAGCATAAACCTGAATGGCATAGCATGTCTGAATAACAACAATCAAAGGTGACCAGGCACATAGATACTGAATCTTACCATCAGCAAGAACAAACACATATATAGAAGATGAACCTTTAACTATGCTATATTTCAAGAACTGCTTCTGTCCCGTTGTGACTTTGGTTATAAAAATGCTGTATTCTCATAACAGACAGAAGATATCTTTGCTGCTGTGTTCTCTGAACCTGGAAGACACTGTCCATGAGCTTGGCAGAGTAGATATAAAAAGATCACTTTTATTTATTCCTCCTTTTCATTCTTTTCAGCTTCCACAGTCTCCAAAGTACCCTTAGGCAAGAATATGATTACCAGGGGAAGTGCAGTCATGGATTCTCCTTACCTACTTTTCAGTGTAATATTTTCTTCAAAGATTCAGAGAGGGCTGCATGTCAGATGAAAATATAGATTAATCAGATCCCCTTTTCTTCTGTTCATTCATATGTCCCTCAACATAACATCTAAATATGTGAAAACATCCAATATTATGCAATTTTCTTTAATTCTTTTCTTTCTTATCTAAACTTTGAGTCTAAACAGGATTCCAGAAGTGCACAGATGAACAAAGAATTGCTTTTGCTCTTCATGCAACTGAAGTGGACAGTACAAGATCAAAGTGTGCAGAGCCATGTTTGGTAAAAGACTGCAGAGGTGCACCTGCATTAGGCAACACAATATCCTACTGAAAGAATATTCATCTCAAAATCTCCATATGCATTTTTAAAACTCATTCACAGTTCACTCAGGTAACTCAAAGTTGTCCATCAGATGTCAGTATGTAATTTCCAGAAGGATGCAAGAAAATGTCCATTACTTGCCCTTGAAATAATTTGGCAAATGTGTCAAAATTTTGTCTTATTTTGAAGAAAACTAGTCCTCCATCTCATTTAAAATGACAAATTAATAACTATTTGAGTAGTTGATGAAATGAGGGCATAATTTTAATGTTTTTGTTTGCTCATTAAATTGGTGAAAATCAAAATTTAGAAACTTACTTCCATAATAACCACTGATTTGTTCATTATCTTTAGCAACTTTAGCAACTGACCACTTTCATTCATCATATTAACATCAATCCCCTTACTCTGCTTAACTCATGGCATCAAGACATACCAAAAGTTGACAAGCAGGTGAAGAAACAGTATAAAACCCATTCTCTGGTGAAACAATATTGTTTTAGGAATAATGGTTCATAATATTTTTATGTTTCATATTCTAAAAGCTTCTGATACAATCAGTGAATAATTATACGGTACCCAGAGGAGATAGATCATTATCTGAAGTGCATCCATTAATTTTATTACCTTGTGTACTGTGCATAACATATTGTGTCTGAATATTTTTAATTGTGCAGCACCTTACATGCAAGTACTTTGGAATTGCCACTTAATATGAAGTATATCTTATTAAGTACATTTATCATTTGCTATGGGTCTATGACAGAATATTGTAATATTATCTGTGTTTATATAGCTTTTGACTCTTAAGCTTATGTGAAATGGTAACAGACAAGATAATATATTTCTTCCACAGAACACTGCCACTTAACAATCACGTGTTTTACCACAATAAATTCATTTGCATTCACTTTAATGCTGCCTGTCAAAATTCTCTGAGTATTCATTTTTATGTCCTATTTGTTTTATTCTAAACTACTATAACAGTCAACGTCCACTCAAGCTGCTAAACTGCTTCACTCATGTATCAACAGATGTATCATTCTCTTTTAGAACAGAATTTGGAAGAGAACAACAGAATAAATGTTTTTTTCCTAGAAACACTGGTAAACAGAAGATGTATGTTTGCATTGATTGTAAGCATCAGACTTCTTTAAAAGCATGGGCAGGTCGAGGAAGAGCATGGTCGATGCAGAAGATTGGTGGCTGGGTAAAGAATCATCCACCTAAAGCACCAATGATTTCCCCTGTGACGGGAAAAGTCCTTCAAATGGCAATATCCAGACACACTGCTTACAAACACAAGAATAGCTGCACTGCGTGAGATGGTAGTTCCTTCTAGTGCAAAACACTTTTGCTGACAATGGCTGAAAGCATGCATATAATGTAAAAATATTGTCCAGTATAAATACACTTCCTCAGACTATTTTCCTCTGTGCTAAGGAACAAATAAATGAAACCCTAAATAAACCAATCCAATTCTCTCCAGAATTTGAATCCTTTTAAAAAAAATTTTCTCCCTCCCATCAAAGTAAAAACAAAAGCAAAAAAATAAATGTAACTGATACAACAATTAAATTCACCACCATTCTGAACTCTCTCTTATAATTCCCCAGAGGTCTTAATCTTTTTTATGCTCTTTATCATTCACAATATTGTTTATGTGCAAAAATGAAGCACATCTTATATATAAGTAAAGCCAAGTATTCAGTGATAGCATAACTGGAATCTTTAAGTCTGATCATTACTAGTCCAGATCTAATTGATACACAACAACCAGAAAATAACAATGTGGTTAGAATTGTCATCACTTGACTTCACAACTGATCTATGCCTTAAATCTGTTTGCTTTGTGTAGTCTTTTAATTACAGGTTAAATTGCATGACAATCAACAACATATCGCTGACTGGTTTCCCTAAAGAAAGTACCACACCCAATAACGACGGGAGCATCTTCTGTTCATTCATATGTCCCTCAACATAACATCTAAATATGTGAAAACATCCAATATTATGCAATTTTCTTTAATTCTTTTCTTTCTTATCTAAACTTTGAGTCTAAACAGGATTCCAGAAGTGCACAGATGAACAAAGAATTGCTTTTGCTCTTCATGCAACTGAAGTGGACAGTACAAGATCAAAGTGTGCAGAGCCATGTTTGGTAAAAGACTGCAGAGGTGCACCTGCATTAGGCAACACAATATCCTACTGAAAGAAGATTCATCTCAAAATCTCCATATGCATTTTTAAAACTCATTCACAGTTCACTCAGGTAACTCAAAGTTGTCCATCAGATGTCAGTATGTAATTTCCAGAAGGATGCAAGAAAATGTCCATTACTTGCCCTTGAAATAATTTGGCAAATGTGTCAAAATTTTGTCTTATTTTGAAGAAAACTAGTCCTCCATCTCATTTAAAATGACAAATTAATAACTATTTGAGTAGTTGATGAAATGAGGGCATAATTTTAATGTTTTTGTTTGCTCATTAAATTGGTGAAAATCAAAATTTAGAAACTTACTTCCATAATAACCACTGATTTGTTCATTATCTTTAGCAACTTTAGCAACTGACCACTTTCATTCATCATATTAACATCAATCCCCTTACTCTGCTTAACTCATGGCATCAAGACATACCAAAAGTTGACAAGCAGGTGAAGAAACAGTATAAAACCCATTCTCTGGTGAAACAATATTGTTTTAGGAATAATGGTTCATAATATTTTTATGTTTCATATTCTAAAAGCTTCTGATACAATCAGTGAATAATTATACGGTACCCAGAGGAGATAGATCATTATCTGAAGTGCATCCATTAATTTTATTACCTTGTGTACTGTGCATAACATATTGTGTCTGAATATTTTTAATTGTGCAGCACCTTACATGCAAGTACTTTGGAATTGCCACTTAATATGAAGTATATCTTATTAAGTACATTTATCATTTGCTATGGGTCTATGACAGAATATTGTAATATTATCTGTGTTTATATAGCTTTTGACTCTTAAGCTTATGTGAAATGGTAACAGACAAGATAATATATTTCTTCCACAGAACACTGCCACTTAACAATCACGTGTTTTACCACAATAAATTCATTTGCATTCACTTTAATGCTGCCTGTCAAAATTCTCTGAGTATTCATTTTTATGTCCTATTTGTTTTATTCTAAACTACTATAACAGTCAACGTCCACTCAAGCTGCTAAACTGCTTCACTCATGTATCAACAGATGTATCATTCTCTTTTAGAACAGAATTTGGAAGAGAACAACAGAATAAATGTTTTTTTCCTAGAAACACTGGTAAACAGAAGATGTATGTTTGCATTGATTGTAAGCATCAGACTTCTTTAAAAGCATGGGCAGGTCGAGGAAGAGCATGGTCGATGCAGAAGATTGGTGGCTGGGTAAAGAATCATCCACCTAAAGCACCAATGATTTCCCCTGTGACGGGAAAAGTCCTTCAAATGGCAATATCCAGACACACTGCTTACAAACACAAGAATAGCTGCACTGCGTGAGATGGTAGTTCCTTCTAGTGCAAAACACTTTTGCTGACAATGGCTGAAAGCATGCATATAATGTAAAAATATTGTCCAGTATAAATACACTTCCTCAGACTATTTTCCTCTGTGCTAAGGAACAAATAAATGAAACCCTAAATAAACCAATCCAATTCTCTCCAGAATTTGAATCCTTTTTAAAAATGTTTTCCCCTCCCATCAAAGTAAAAACAAAAGCAAGAAAATAAATGTAACTGATACAACAATTAAATTCACCACCATTCTGAACTCTCTCTTATAATTCCCCAGAGGTCTTAATCTTTTTTATGCTCTTTATCATTCACAATATTGTTTATGTGCAAAAATGAAGCACATCTTATATATAAGTAAAGCCAAGTATTCAGTGATAGCATAACTGGAATCTTTAAGTCTGATCATTACTAGTCCAGATCTAATTGATACACAACAACCAGAAAATAACAATGTGGTTAGAATTGTCATCACTTGACTTCACAACTGATCTATGCCTTAAATCTGTTTGCTTTGTGTAGTCTTTTAATTACAGGTTAAATTGCATGACAATCAACAACATATCGCTGACTGGTTTCCCTAAAGAAAGTACCACACCCAATAACGACGGGAGCATCATCATTTGTGATTTGTAAATTGTGATCGTTAAAAAGGTTTTTCATTCAAGATAACATAGTACATCTTCCCTCCACTAGATGTTAAACTGTGTGTCTCCCAAAAATCCACAAAGGCACATTAATTCCAGTTCCTTCTCATGTTATGGAAAGAATTCCAGCATTAGAAGAGCAAGGTATGTAGGCATAGTCAGTCTGCTCTGTTGAACCTTATTTTGGAAATTCAGCAAAACTCTCCTATGCTCTGTCTTTTCCTCTTGTTCTCACTGAATCCATAAATAAATAAATAAACCACTAGAGATTAAGACTGCATGTATGTCCCAAATTAATTTCCACAAGGCACACGAAGACTAAAGAAACTTAGTTGAATTACTGTGGAAAATGTAAAGCTGCATAAGTCATTATGGTTTGAGATGTAGATTTAAAGTTGAGTTACTTTTTTTTACGTAACTTTCAGTTCAATATCAATTTAGAGATAATCTCATCAACTACAATTGCATTAGATCATAATGATTTGGAAGAAAAGACAAATAGAAAATTTGTTATATTTAAAAGCACAAAGGCTGAATATGGCAGTTAACTTCCTCTACACTCAAAGCGTAATTTGGAACACTGAGCAAGATATTCCATTTACAAACCCTTTGTAAAAATCATCTTACAGTTCTCCTCAACTAACTCTGATTATTTAATTATACTCTCTACTGCTCCCACCTGGTGGTGATTACTGAATTATTTAACCATTTCATATACCATTCTTCAAATTTCCCTTGCAGCAATGGAGTAGCTGAAAGTCCCACAAACATTTTAGGCTTTAAGTCCAGTTTCTCTTTTTGAAGGAACTGTTTCTTCCCTAAAACCATGACACGAAAGGATCTTCACTCTCACAGGAAACTAACCTGTCATGATTGCTAGAATACTCTTGCTACCAAGGCTACCATGATATATGGCATGATATAGAGCTCAGAGTAGTTGACAGGAATCAGATAAAGTCATGCTGACTTAGCTAGTCTACCCTGTGCTTGCAACCCAACTGGAAGACATGCTTCCTAAAAAAAAGGTGTGATTTGGGAGATACTGGAAGTATTTATATGCACATCTAGCCACAGTCAAGATCACATCTAGGAACCATGAATAAGCATGGACTCGTGGACTTAAGGAGAAAAAAAGAGAACCTTGAGTCAAAACCACGTGAGAATATTTAAGATAAAATGTTTATCTAATTCATATTAGACACTGTAGGTAGTACACTACTGGAAAAGTAATATGTAATGTGCTAGTGAGCTCTGCAACTCAAAGTGCAATCAGTCACCAGAAAGTACTATACAATCTAAAGAAACTGAAGCTGAAATTCTTGAGGTGCAAGTCTGCATTTGGCCAAAGGAAGAGTGGAGCACTACCGAATGTGTCCTAGAGAGATTCTGCCCAAAATAACAACCTCGATGCAGCAACACACAAATTTCAAATAGTGCCTTAAAAGTCCTGTACAATCAATTCTCCAAGGCAGAAAACATGTCCAAAAAGATTGACAGAATCCTTTATATGTTCAGCCACGGAAAATTGCCCAACTGATTTAAAAGAGGGTACAAATGTTACCAGACTCCCTTCAGTCTATTCACTGAGCATAGGAAGGGAACGCTTGCAACAGTTGTTACAGTAATGAAAATTGAGCATGTCCCACACATTAAATGTGGTCACTTTAAAAATATTAAACCTTCATACTTAAGCAAGATAATCTTAGGGTTCCATCAAATTTGTTCAGTTTGGCCAATAAGTACCTCAAACTCAAAGTGTTTCATTTTTGCAATAAAATTTTTGGTTCTTCATTATAACAGCTTAATATAAAATATATCTTCTGAAGCTCAGTGCATTCAACATCTATATTTCTGGTAATCCTATCAGTATGACAGATGTTGGCCTGTGTTTAATATTTTATTGCAAAGTTATACATTCTTTATTATCAAGGATAATGTTATGACTTACAATTTTACTTCCATCTACCTATTTTTTGTTTTTCTTTTTCCCTTTAAAATATCTAAAAGCTCAAAAGTATGACATAACAGAATAATTTATTTTAAAAATCAATAATAAAAATAAAAAGCTTACAACTAATTTTCTTTTTCAGGAGTTATATAAGCTTTGACATTTATTATCTTTGAAAAGCTGAATGAGGTGGTGGAGTTCAGGATCTCATGTGGCTGTAATAGAAACCCGAGCAGAATAGCAACGCTGGATTTCAGTAGGGCCAACTTCGGCCTTTTCAAGCAGTTGCTAGGGGAAATCCCGTGGGACAGGGTACTTGAAGGTAAAGGGGCCGAAGATAGTTGGCTAGCGTTCAAAGAGTGCTTCTTCCAAGCTCAAGATCGGTGCATCCCAACAGGTAGGAAGTCAAGAAGGGGTGCCAGGAGGCCTGCATGGTTAAACAGGGATCTGCTGGGCAAACTCAAGTGTAAAAGGAGGGTCTATAGAACATGGAAGGAGGGGCTGGCCACTTGGGAGGAGTACAAGAATNTAACATTCTGTGATTCTGTGATTCTGTGATTCTGTGAATGCCAAAAATCTCTTCCAAAACCCAATAAAACCATGTATTTTCTATGATGCAGAATATTACAGCAATACGTACATTACAAAGCATAAACTGTATATTATTAATCAGAAAGTATTTTTTGCAAACTGTTCAGAGTGATGCTTTCAGAGCTTTCTAATTCAGATGAGTTAATGTACCTTCAAAAGCTTAGTATGCTCAGAAAATAAGATTACAACTTAAGTCTCTGCGCAGAACAGACTGTTAACATACAGTTCGTTACTGTGAGCACGTTTTACACACATTTCTTTTAATGGTACTAAAGTGATAAGATTTTTTTCTCTTTTCTAATTAACAGATTCAACATTCAGAAATAATAAAAGAAATATAAGGTAATATTACTTTACTGTTCATTTAGACAGTATTTGCTAATACAATTCTTGTGATAAATATGAACCTGTGCGTTTATCAAATCCCTAAGAAGATTATCTAAATCAACTCCCATGTAATTACCATTCACCATCTGTTCCACCAGGGCCTCAGCTGATCTGCTGGCATCTTGCAGTTTTCTGTACTTCTCAGGTTTTTCTCGCTGGATGGCCTGGAGCATGATAGGAAAGGTGAGTATTTCAACAGAGAGATTTTGAAGAAGAAAGTAACTAATCTCAGGGATGTCCTGATTTCTTGAGACCATTTAACCTGCCATATTGCCCCGCCAGCCTCCCGATTTCAAATGAAAGCAGCAAGTACCAGATAAGATCAGTCATAAAGCCAAATACATAAACTGAGACTCAGAACACAACAGAGTTGACAAATGACACGTCAGTATTTTACAGACAAATAAAAGACATAAAAATTAAGAGCTATTCAAAGCCCACTATTTCAGAATAAAAATATATGTTCAACAGAAATTCCCTGTGGAGGTATAGATTTGCTCATTTTTCATGCACTCCTACTGATAACAGCAAAAATTGACCATGCTAACCAAATCACATGGATTCAAAGCACACTACAATATTGAACCCATATACCATTTGATTGCCTACTTTACTCTTTTGATGACAAAAAAACCCGGTAAAATGCATATCAAAGTAGATATCTAACATACATGTGAACATATATAGCAGACCTCCATATATGAGCTACTAAGTAAGAATGAGAATTAACTGCAGAATTAACACAGGCTTCTAGTTATCCATTGTATCTGATACTATTAATTTGCCTTTCTGAACTAAAAAATTTCTCACCCACATTCATGGCTAGCACCCAGGCTAGCTGGTAATGTCTGGTAAAGGCTAGCTGCCAAAATTTCATGATGTGGTAAGAATCTAAGTTTCTCATTTCATTTTGGGTTGGTAGCAATACAGACGGAAAGTAAAACAATTTTAGATCTGACAGTCCCTCAGTGCTGGCTCATAATTAACATGATGAAGTCATTCCACTAATTTTCAACTAATTCAGTTGTATGATTTAATTTAGAAGCCCTAAATCTGAAGCCCAAAGAAGCATAGGGCCACAGCCAAGTTTCATATAAATAATAAAACAGACTATATACATCCCAGAGATCCTGACCAACAGACTCTCCCATAAATCAGAGTCCCTCACTTTATGACAGGAAATGCACACATACAAAAGGACATGCCACTGCAAATCCTACAGGACGTGTATGGGAAGATAACACACAACCCTGGCTATGGCCTCTCAGTTTGATTCTGCTAGGCTTCCCGATCACCTTGTTTATTTCCACAGCAAAGGTATATTCAGGTGTGACTTGAGTCTTTGGGTGAAAATGTTCCTTACAACTGGAAACAAACCTCAAGTAGGTTTCTTAGGCGTCTAAGAATGCATTTAGTAGAATAATCTTATACAATTACATTTACCAATGTTATTTTTCAAATAGATTGCTATGCCTAGGAGGAAGCAATATAAACACCTTTGAATAGACCCTCTTAAAATAACTTCTATAGTGTGATGCTTAAAACATCTTCAGTTGAACAAGCAGCAGCTCCCTGGAAGACTTTCCTAGGTGAGGAGACACTCAGAACTTTAAAGAGAGATTTTCAGCTAAATTCACGCACTTTCACAGTGTACTTATAGCTGCCATTCATTTGTGTATATAGAAATGATTAAATAGCAAGCTTTCTAACAATGTGCCAAAGCTTCTATCAAACACTTTCAATAATATGATTTTGTATAAATAAAATACATAAAGAAAGGATAATTAGAGAAGAACTTAGGATGGAAATATTTTTGACTTTATAATAAACAAATCTTTAGTACATACCCAAATTATCACTGAAAAATTATGAAGTTTTATCCCAATGACTTAAAGATGACTGTATTAATTATTTATAGTTTTTGTAGGTCAACAAAATCTTCCACCATTCCACTGCACAATTTAAATATTTTTCAAACAAAAAAAAAGACCATTAATTCTCTACAGAGTTCCAAATTTTCTCATAGAATCTTAATTAATACTACTCTGCCTATAATGCCAGGTATAATTAGCATGAGCCTAACTACAGAGAACTCAAAGGAATCATAAAACCATTAAAATATACTGAAAATAATTTTACTCTGATGGTAATGCCAGATGTGTAATTATCATGAATGCAACCATAGTGAGCACAAATGTATCATTAAAAAAACCCCCAAAATTTACTAAGAATTAGCTTTCCATAATATAAAAATGATATGACATTGAAGCCTGTGGCAGTGAACCCTTCAGTGTCCAATAATACACTGTGTCCAGAAAAAATTTTTTCTATCAGGACTTGAAAAGTTTAATCTTTCAGGAGAGAGGTGGACTTTCCAAGTCCTAATAGAAAATATAAGCACTACATGTGAAGCCCTTAAAAATAAACATGAAAACTTGGTACACATCAAACTTTCTGTCAATTACTTTTCTCCATTCATTTGGTGTAACTAGCATACATTATAAAAATGAAGGTCTAACACTGGTTACAGGAAGACATAGGCTTACACACAGAAAGCACAATGCTACCTAAGGAGAACTGACTGTCCTCTTGGTCTTCATACAAAGACAAGTTACCTGATCTGGGGAGAAAGGAGGAAATTCACCCTAGTTACTTCATATTACTAATCACGTAGTCCTGCCATTACCCTGTACACACTGCCATAGTTTGCTGAACCTGCAAACTGTTTCTTGAATTTTTAAGCCCCTCAGAAGAACGATTTCCATAAGCACGTGTAAACTGTCTAGAAACGAAGGGAGAAGGAGTCCTGTAACATCTCTTATTTATCTCATTGGATCTGTTTTACTTGTTTATTTCTTTACTAGAAGGCATCAGACTCGAGATTCAAGTTCACTCATGGCACAAGTAGGCTGTGATAAGCTTGAAGAGAGTTGTGAAGTTTTGAAACTCTTAGATTCTGTACATTGTAATCAACACTTTTTGATGAAAAGTTGTGGTAGCTGCAAA
>VZTO01027703.1:9107-38466 GCA_013400615.1 Syrrhaptes paradoxus
CATTCCCAGGAAGACGAAAGAACAAGAAGAAGTTGTGAAATGGAGATATGAAAAAATGGAGTGAGTAGAAAAGGAAAAAGCAGAGGGCACAACAGCCAAACCGAAGAGTGAAGAGAAGAGGTCAGAAATAAAGAAGCAGAATGTGTACTTGAAGAGACAATCAGCTAGGACAAATAGAAACCCACCCACCATGTCCAGGGAGCTTTGTACCATACCTGATTCAGTTAGCATTGACTCAGTGCATGTCACCACGACTTAGGGATAGATGTGATTGCCAAGCAGAATTTCTAAATTTTCCCGAAAACACTGGTGACTTTCATTTGAAGATAACTTTTTGAATAATGAAAAAGTAGTCTAACAGTAAAAGGTTTATAAACATAAAATAATGGTCTTGTATACACAACTCCATCTATTCATATAAATGCTGACTGAACATTTCATCTTGAAGAGCAGGAGAAAATCCTCCACTGGTCCCAGGTCCGTATAAGCCATCTTTATTTCTTTGACTTTATAAATGTCTACGTTTAGGTGAGCTCAGGATTTGAGACTCCTTTTACAGCCAGTAGACAGAAACGAGCACATCCATAGAGTGATTTATTAGAGCAGTCTTAAATGCTGAATCTCCTCTGAAGATTTCAGTTTGTCTCTTCAGTTGTCTCTTCCCTTCAGTGAAGGGAAGGTCATGTGTCTAGCTCTGATTTAGCTGCCTAACTCAGGGCAGAAAGCAGTAATCCTTCCTCCTGTAATCACACAGACCATTGGGAATCCCACCTGAATCTTGCTCAGAACAGCTTATCCTTGTGGGAACAAGATTTTTATTCCATAAGATTGTAATAGGATCTAAATCTTCCTGTCTGCTTTTTCTCATTGCCTTTGGTTGACAGACACTGTTTTAAAAGATTAAGTCTTAGAGATAACGGGGAAAATCTTGAGGACAGATGTTGTTGTGCAAGCAGCACGTTTAGAAAACTAGCACCACAGATCCCACTATGGCAAAAAAAAATTCTCTGGCTCTTCACATCATAGCACCAACTCGCATTATCACAAGTTTCATCCTGTGGTTGTAGAGCATGTAGAAAGGCACAAGCATTGAAATCACTCCAGAGCCACTCCAACATGGTTTTCACTCATTTTTTATTCGGTGTCAGAAGCACCAGTGCAGAGACTATATCATGCAGGAGCTCTAGGGAAGCAAGAAACATACTGCTACCTTGGGAACAACAGGATTCCCAGAGTCTTTGAGATGCATGTGCCCAGGAGACCAGAAATGGGATTCACTTGACCACATCTAGCGATCTAACACAAATGTCTCAACATCTGAGCTAGGCTTCCTTTGTAGTCAGTGGAGAGAAAGAGATGTTTTCAGGGGAACTTCCGAGTTCACAAAAACCCAGATGTTTAATGCTTAAGTCAATTGCACACATACAGGCATCTAGTACAATTTCAGGTGTCCTAGGGTTGTCAGACATGACAAAGGACCTATACCCTCCTGAAATAAGACCTGCTAGCCAAGTGGGAGGCCAAGAGCATCTCAAACTGCAGTAGGTACCACATAAATGTAGGCACATGAATTGGACTTTTACATTGCAGGGATGGAATTCAGGTCCAGAGCATAGAAGCATATTAGGCATCTGAAATCAGCTGTTTTGATGTAGGTGTTTCTTTTAGAATGAGACTATTAGCTCTCCAGACTCCACTGCATTGACTAAATCTTCATCAACTGTAGTGGAAGCTTAGACACCTCACTTGCATGCAGACACATAAATTTCAGTGCCTGAATGTGGCATTAAATCCCACTCTTAGAGTGGCATTCAACTGCCTAAAGGCCATAAAAGATGTCGTAGGACCTCCAGCTGCTCCAGAAGAACATGTGCCTTTCATAGGTTATGCACCCAGTCAGCCACATATGGCTGTCAGAGATTCCTTCGGGCACCTCAGATTGCATTAGCCACTGCTATTTTAACAAGTGAGTTGAACTTGTTGCAAGTTAACTGTGTGGTTTCCAACGCCAGGGTTCACACCAGAAGAATGACAATACTGTTTTACATCCCTCAGCAAGTGATGCACCTACACTATGTGAACAGACTGGCACCTCCTCCCACACATGCACCATTACTGAGCCATTACTATGGTGAGCTGCAACAGCAGCAATGGTTGTACACTGACAAGAGTGCCGTAAGTCCCCTGCAGTAGATCTTCTTCATCCTTCCACATGCAAGGTAACATGGGAGGGGAAGAATTTATTCTATGCCATTTCAGAAAACACCTCTATCAATCTGACAAAGATATGAACTGGCTGCTGGAGAGAAATGGATACTACTAGGGCACTGTTCACCTGACCAATATTAAATATCTTCTTTAAAATGGCATTATTCTTGCTCTGTAAGTGCCAACTTCCCTCCACTGACTGCCAAGGCAGTCTACATGACCAGTTCAAATGTAGATGTCTCCACTGTGAACATCAAAATCTGGTCACATCCCACACTTCAGGGCACAAGTTAAGATCTCAACAGCAAGGTTGCCTAGTGCATTGTCTGTCTCCTGTGGAAATGCATAAATTGGCTCAAAGGAACCATTTGGAAAGTCTCTGGTAGATAATCTTGCCTATACTTCCATCACTCCTGGACTGACCTATGAAGCAGATCTATCTGCCTCTTCCTCTCACTTAAATGCTTTTATTTCAGGTTTTTCAAGAAATGCAGTATGAGGATAACAGCTTTTTGTGGAGGATTTTGAGAGACAGAAATACACACACATATATGTGTAAGTTTTGTGTGTGTATTCCCCAACACTCCATAGTTCTGCCTCATCACTTTCAACTGTCCCAAGTTACAGGACTTTCAACTTTTCCATAGAAAAGCTATTTTAACATTTAATACTTTAAAAGTTCACTCAGTAGGCTGTACCTAGCCTATATTATATTTCAGTGAGAACTGAAAATGTATCAAAATGTATTAAAATAAATAAAACAGGAGGAAAAAAAGGAAAAATGTATAGAGTCATACAAGAAAGAACAAGCCTGTGGCATATGCATGAGCTTAAAACTTCAAGAAAAAGTTAAATTAATGAAGGTAGTTCACAGCTTAAAATTAATTATTTTTTAATTTATTTTTCTCAGAGGTTCCTCTTCAATATTCTAAATATAAGCGGTGGTGGGATTATTTAGAAACTGAGTACATTATAACTAAGGCCTATAGCAACCTCACTCAGCAGTGAAATTTGTTGTCTCCCCTTGATCCTCAGATTATGGAGATGAGGGGATGAATGTACATCAGTAAGATTCCCTACCGAGATAGCTTTTCACTCTTTTCAGTAAGAAAAAGATCAAAGGGAAAATAGCTAATTAACATACCAAAGGAGACAAAACCCCTAGAGCTTTATCGTTGTTGCAATCCAATAATAAACAGCCAAGTACAAAAAAGATTATTTGATAGTGACACACAGAATTGAAAGCCTTTGAAATGTCAGCTTCTCAAAAAAAATATTTTGGAAGGAAAAAATATCCATAATTATACAGAATAACGCGTAAGCATTGGGGAGCAAGTCTTCATTCCTGTGAGAGCTTGCTTGTAAAACCACTGTGCTTAAGAACAACAGCCTGGCTTGCCTTTATCTAAAAAAAAAATTTAAAAAATTTAAAACCGCATAGAAGGCTTCAAATCTCTTCTTGAACAAACAGTCAATTCTTTTCTAAATTAAAAATTAAGTATAGTTGTTCTATTCAAAAATATCATCAATCTCCATTCCCACACCGGCATCCAGCTTTTACAGACTTGGGGACAGCAGAACACCAAGGTTTCAAACGATGGCTGTCTGGGCTGACTAACCTCTATGCTGTGTTGTAAGTTCTAGGTGCTTTTATAAAGCCAGAGGCAAAAAAAGACAAATTAATATAGCAGCAAATTACGTGAAATTCTTCCTTGGGGAAAGCAACTGCTCGGACTACATGGATACATCAATACCAGTAAAAGAAAGAGGACCAGGGCATGGGCCCAAGTATATTAACTTGTAAGCAATTTCTCTGGCACACTTTTGGCTCAGAGCAGCTTTCCTTTCACAGCACTATTAAGAAATTAGCACCACTCTGAGGCCATTTCCAAGAGATAGCTGGGCACAGACAGCCTGGTTTTGGAGAAAATTTTAGCCACATGAGTGCGAACTGTTAAATTCACAGGGCCAAAGGATGGTCAGTTCTTTATTCCATTTACAGATGCAGATGTGGCAAATCAGTCTGTGTTAGAGAAGTATTTACTTATGGAACATCAGTTTTTAGAGTAAGGGAAGCTAGGAAACACTGGTGAATGGATGTTTGGTAACCAGTACAAAATGTACCACCTTTGTCCTACCAGAGGCAGGTTCGCATGTTTGAAAATCCTCACATTTAGTGTAATAGACATGATTTACAAGAAAGTTTAGTCCCTGTATGGATACTAGCAAAGAATACTTGGGGATCTGCTTAAAAGGCTCCCACAGGATAAGGCCCTGGAGGGAAAAGGGGTCCAAGAAAGCTGATTGATATTCAAGGATTGCCTCCTCCAATATCAAGAGCAGTCCATCCCAACAAGTCCTGCATGGATGACCAGGGAACTCCTGGCAAAACTCAGACACAAAAATTAAGTATACATAAGGTGGAAGCAGGGACAGGTAACCTGGGAGGAATACAGAGACACTCTCTGAGCACACCTTGAGATGCAGTCAGGAAAGCCCAACTGTAATTGAATCTGGCCAGGGATGTCAAAGGCAAAAAGAAGGGCTTTTGTAAGTACATAACTAGCAAAAAGACCAGGGAAAATGTGGGCCCACTGATGAATGGGCCAGGGGCTCTAGAGACACAGGACATGAAAAAGGCCAAGGTAACAAATGCCTTCTTTGCTTCAATCTTTACTAGCAAGACTAGCTGTCAGGAATCCCAGAGACCAGAGACAAAGGGGAAAGGCTGGAACAAGGAACAGATACCCTTGGTGGAAGAGGATCAGGCCAGAAAATACCTAAGCAAACTGGATGAAGGTAAGCCCATGTTCTCTGATGGGATGCACCTACAAGTGCTGAGGGATCTGGCCAATGTCACTACAAGGTCACTCTCAATTACCTTTGAATGATCATGGCAATTATGAGAGATGCCTGAGGAATGAAGGAAAGCAAACACCACTCCTTCTTCAAGAAGGGCAAGAGGGAGGACGCAAGGAACTACAGGCCAGTCACCTCGATCCCTGGGAAGGTGATGGAGCAGCTAATCCTGGAAACCATTTCCAGGCACATTAGGGACAAGTAAAACTTTAGGAGTAGTCAGCATGGATTCACCAAAGGGAAATCATGTTTGACCAACCTGATAATCTATGATTAAGTGACTGACCTTGTAGGTGAGGGGACAACAGTGGATATCACAGAATCACAGAATATTAGGGATTGGAAAGGACCTCGAAAGATCATCTAGTCCAATCCCCCTGCCGGAGCAGGAACACCTAGATCAGATCACATAGGAACGCATCCAGGCGGGCTTTGAATGTCTCCAGAGAAGGAGACTCCNCGCACTGGACTCTCTCCAGCAGTTCCCTGTTCCTCTTGAACTGAGGAGCCCAGAACTGGACACAATATTCCAGATGTGGTCTCACCAGGGCAGAGTAGAGGTGGAGGAGAACTTCGTCTTAGTTAGAGGGGGATATCGTCTACCTGGACTTCAGTAAGACTTTCAACAGTGTTTCCCATAAAATCCTCATAGAGAAGCTGCTGAAAAATGGGCTGGATAATCTTTTAGTCCTAAACCAGGCACATCCATACCACTAAATATAGGAATGGCACATCAGGAGGCAAGAATGAGTGGAGGACCCTGACTTTTCAATTCAGCCTGGTTCAGTGGGCTATTCCAAAACCAAATCTGATAGATAGGGGCTAGCCCTCACCCCATGTGAACATAAGCCACTTTGTGCCATGCAAATCTTAAACCATGGATTGACCTCTGGATGTCTTTCAACAGCAAGGTGTCAAAGTGGACACAGTCACCAAATGGCCCTCTTGGATGAAAAAATGGCATCTTTATTCCCAGTTAAAACACAACAGTCACCAGCTTGACTCAGAGGATTCTCTAAACTAAACCAGCTGGGTCCAAAACTGAACAAAAAAGGCACTTTCAGGTGCCCAGTCTTTCACTTCAGCTGTGCCAAGCTTAACATGTCAACTAATAAAAACAAACAAATAAATAAATAAATAAATATCTTTCAATTACAAAGACACAATTTTGGTAAATAAATCCCTGAAAGGTGCTTAGGATATGGCATTTCAGAAGCTAAATGTGGATACCCTGTGTTTTAGAAATTTGTATTTGTTCCTAAGTACACTGTCATGAAGAGCCTGCAATAACCACCCGTAGATGCTGTCAGCAGGAGTTTTGCTGTCTCTATCCCGATGTACAGGTCAAAAGCATCCAAAGTCCACACCTCTGAGCCTGCCCTGACAGGTCCGGAAGCAAAGGGTTTCATAGAATCATAGAATGGTTTGCTTTGGAAGGGACCTTAAAGAGGCCCTCCCCATCTCTCCTCTAGGCCTACTTGAAGTACTGGAAGGCTGCTCTAAGATCTTCCCAGAGCCTTCTCTTCTGCAGGCTGAACAACCCCAGCTCTCTCAGCCTGTCCTCATATGGGAGGTGCTCCAGCCCTCTGTCCATCTTTGTGGCCCTCCTCTAGACTCACTCCAACAGATCCATGTCCTTCTTATGTCGGGGAGCTCAGAGCTGAACACAGTACTCCAGATGAGGTCTCACGAGAGCAGAGCAGAGGGGGAGAATCACCTCCCTTGACCTGCTGGTCACGCTGCTTTTGAAGTAGCTCAGGATACGGTTGGCTTTCTGGGCTGCAAGCGCACATTGCCAGATCGTGTTCAGCTTCTCATCCACCAGCACCTCCAAGTCCTTCCTGGGCTTCACTGCCTTTTACCCTGCTAGTGGTAGACCCAAGCATGTAGCATAATCTGAAATTCCAAAATTACTATAACCCCATTATACTCTTCAACAAGGAAAACTTCCTCATGTAGCCAATGCAACTGCTAAACCCAAATTGACTTGGGTCTCACAAACTCCCTTCCAGTTATGGCTGAGTGGCAACCCTCTTAAAAAACTCTCTAGAAAGAAATAAGGAGAAACCTCACACTCAGTTAATAAACAAAATACATTTACTGATTCTCTATGCTTTGGACAGGTTGTGAACACCTCTCTGCTCTTCCAAAGTTACTCATTTCAGTGTGAGTGAGATAAAACAAACCTCTGTTGTTCTTCCACTTTGAAAAGGCTCTGAAGACTCTCATAACTCCTGCAGGACAGCAAAAAATCTTAATGATATTTGGTTGGGTGTCTCAATTCACCCAAATGTCACATTTGAAAGTACTTTTTCTGAAGTGGAAACAAATGTATATTACAAGCTAAGAGAAATATTGTGCCATTGATGACTCTTTGGAAAGCTACCAAAATATAAAAAGCTTCCAACAAATCAATATGAGAAGTGTTTTATACGGTGTAATATTTACTTTAGCTATCTACAATATGCAGGTTTTATATGTCCATTATATTTTTCACTATAAAACCATTAGAGAATTTAGCAATGTTGTGTATGTGTTTTCTTGTCTGGCTATTCTGATGTGTTTCACTAAATGTAATCCTTTCCTCAGCCATTAATCACTAGTACTAGGCAAATACTGTCCGTCTGTCCCCCCAGTAAAAATCACACATGTTCTTGTAGATGGTAAAATTATTTCACTTCAGCTCTTATTGTGTTTACTTGCTCTGATTATTTTAAGGAAAATGTTTCCAGGGGAAAGGGGAAGAACTGTTGAGAAGGGCAACTATCTATAAATACAGAAACAGAAAACAATCACAGAAATTACATTCTAGAAGAATAAAGCCAAATATTTGTACTACAAACCCAGTTCAATATGTTGTGACACATTGTAACATGCTACATTACTTATAAGATCAGTCAAAATCATTCACATTCTGAATAACAAACACTCACAAAGAGTTGCTTATGAAATGGAGAATTATTTCCATAAATTAATTGGGAACAGATTTCTTCATGTCTATTCACACACAGCAGCAGCTTGTTCCACAGACAGGTTTTTCTTGCTTCAATATGAGTAAGCAGGAAAGAATTTGACCCTTGACAAATTATTTTTGAATAACGAATATGTTTTTAAAATATTCCAATCTGCTCATGGGCAAATTCATCAGCAGAACAGCAGGAAATATTTGCCATCTTCATTACTTTTTATTATTTAGCCATCTATTCTAATTGTCTCTTTGAAACCTCACCCTTTCAATGCCTCCACCCCCTCCCTCTTTAACTTGAGCTGTAGCAATAGAGACTTTTGTACAAACCTCCTGTTGGTAGCATTCATTACATGTTAGTCTGCAAAGTTATGAAGTAGAGAATGCTTGGAATGAAAATTAGGAAAATAATTCCTACAGAGGAAATGCAATGGTAATGATTATCAACTACACCAAGTTTTCACTGATTATAACTCTCAGACAGCTACCATAATTTCTCATTCAGAGGTGATTGTGGTAGAGGAAAAAGGAGTAGGCTTTTCAAGGCTTTGTGAGGCTCCCTCAGTTCCTTTTTATGTCAAGCTTATCTGCACAAAAATATTCACTAAAAGAATATTGCTCAGATTGCAAAGTCAAGCACTCCAGTGCTAGTAAATGCCAAAATAAAGATTTCCTGAAAACATTCATTCAGTCCCTTATACATATGCATTGTGCCACAGTCTTTAATTACTTGATGACATACTATTTTTTTTCCACACAGTTCTTGCCTCATTCTGTAGTCATGCTGGATGGTGCTCACTTAATGAGTAAGATATTCAACATTTTATTTTATCCTTTATTTACGGCACACTATTCAAACCCTGCTATGAAGACAGAATTAATTTTCTCATGGGCTTTTCTATGGCTGTCACCACTATCATATCTTAAATATTAATTAAGTCAGAGAGAGAGAAATGTTGTAGATTGATGGTTAGAAGACTCATCTGGGAGACCTGCTCCAATGCAGACTTTGCTCCGATGTATACTTAAATAGCTTGCATCAAACAGAACTGTTTCTAAAGTAGACACTACCTTGCTGGTACTTGCAGACTCCTGGTTCATCATGCATCAGAGAGGTGGGAAACTTGGACTGAAGAGCTTCCCCATCAGGTAGAAACTGGCCGCTGGTTCAGCTGATTAACTGTCGCACATCAGACT
Source organism: Syrrhaptes paradoxus (assembly GCA_013400615.1). NCBI lineage: Eukaryota > Metazoa > Chordata > Aves > Pterocliformes > Pteroclidae > Syrrhaptes > Syrrhaptes paradoxus. The sequence goes on from VZTO01027703.1 coordinate 18,337, forward strand.
GCTGCTTGCTTTTCCAACTAAATGCTATTGTGGGTAAGGCACTTAACTAGAGAAGGTGGCTTGCTGCTATGTGATGGAGAGAAAAGCTAGTTTTCCTCCAGCTGGAGGCAAATCCTTATGGCTTGCTCAGGGAGTTCCTCACCAAACTTTCTGGATTATTCAGACTCTTCTTGGGCATCCAGTTGTCTCCATGCCCTCTACCAGTGCCCAGCATATAAGGCTGAAAGCCAAAACCAGATCCAAGGTCAGTTCCAATGAATGATATAAGTAGATCCTAGTCCATAAGGAACCTAAAACAGGCCAATTTATCTTTAGCTCCATTTTCCCCATATTCAGTGTACATGGTGTTACACTGCTGCAAATGGCACAAAGGCTCTGCTCCAAGCAGCTCAGCACTCATCTCTTTCTCTATGATGTATTTAACAAACAAGCATTTAATGTAGCCTTATAGTGTGGACAGAAGCTGGAGAATGAACCCCACTGCTCTTTTCATAAGGTAAGGAACCAATGTAGGCTCCATCATCCCAATGCTACCTTTCTTCTTTGCTTAATCACAACCCTGCTGAATCAGTAGCAGCTTCAAAAGGAGGAGAGAATAACACCACTCAGAAACATTTAGTTTCTTGGCTAAGGTAACTTCCTGCTAAGGGTAGTACTGAGTCACATAAGCAGCTTTTTAGCTGGGAGATACATTAGCATCTTGTTAGATTGTCTGTAGTGGAATGCAGCTGTCTTTGACTTTGAAAATTGTTCTCAGCTATGACAGGAGTAAACATCAGTTTTTGCAAAGTGAGAGTCAGCCTGCATCCGCTTTGTTTTCTTTCTAATTCAGATAAAACTTCATTGTGTAATGTCTGCCTCATTCACAGTTTCTTAGCTGTTTGAGGGCTTGTTTTCTTAATTGCTGAGGGTTCAAATATTTCAAGTAATTTTCTTGTGCTGCCAAAGATTTCTTATAAGCAGGTTTCAGTTAGTGGTCTGTTCACGTTTTAACCTTCCATGTCTGTCTATGCTCCATATAAAATATTCTTGAAGATTTCAGATTTTTTTCACAGTATTTTTCCCCTTTCCCTTAAAATCTTCAATTTTGAAATCTCAACTTCTCTTTCAATCATTAGAACATGCATATAATTTGTAATAGAAACACAAGCTTTTCCACATCTAACACATCCCAATTTAAATTTAAATGAACTCTGATGGAGACAAAAATAATCTAAAATATCATCTTTCTGCTGGGGACCTATTGGAAAGATTACAAGAACCTGAAAATCTCTCCTCCAAAATTATCCATAAACACAAAAATAATCCCTGACTCATTTCACTTCAGTCTCCCAAGTAGCAGTCAGGTGGTAGTAATACCTAGTCACCATTAACAAAGGTCAGATTTTAACAGGTGTCCTTAACCCTTCAATGTTTTATCTGAAAAATGCCAATTCTTTGAACTGTCCAGATGGTTTAATAGGCTCTTTTATTCACTGACATCTAATTACTTGTCTCCCGTAAATATTTGGTTTCGATTCACTAGAACACTTACTGTGTGTTCATGAAGCACTGCTCAATTCATAAAACACTTATGGAAGATTACAATCATTAAACCATCTATTGCAACCTCACCCTATTTTTCATTCATGGGCCCTGATTCCCTCAGCAGGCCACAGGCCAGCATCATTGAAGGGTAAAGTCATAGACTATACAGACCTGAAAACCAGGAAGCCCAGTTATTGTAACTCTGCCACCAAAGGGCATCTGAGAATTGCTACTGATTAGCAGCATGTCTGCATTTTGTCAGAGGGCTCCAAAAAACATATGTGGTATTGTATAAATAGTGTGTAGGGACCAGAGAACAACCAAATATAGCACTCAAAGATATAATAGTTCGAACTGAACACATGGTGCTGGTAATGATTGTCATTCAAGTGCATGCTGAGCACAGGGCTAAAGTAATGAACCAATTACACGACAGAGACATGAGAGAAGATCATTAGGAGAACACATGACACAATGTATAATGAAGTAATTATTTGTATAGGAAGGTGAGTCACATCTGACTCTTTGGTTGCATGCTGTGGTATCCGCTGTGTGCTGTTTCACCAAGAGCAGACAGTGCTATGCTTCCTAGTTGCCCCATGGCCTAAATAAAGGAACCTACATTACCCTCTCCAGTGCTAAGTCAAGCTGTGCCAGAGTCCTCACGGTGTCTACAGCAAAAAAACAAGCTTGGAGCATGTGAACATGGTTGGTGGGCAAAAGTGTTTACTCTAAAAAGCCTCAGTTGTCATGGGGTCCCTGAATGTTTGAAGCACAGGAGGGCCAGCTGGAGCCAGCACAAAAGAAAGAAAAACAGATGATAGGAGAAGTAGCCTAGCAAATGATAGCTCTTTGTTTCTCCCCACCTGTGGCCATGCTGAGAACTTTGAGGTTGTTCTAGGTCAGTCACGCTCATCCTCCCTGTGCCCCATATCTTAGCCACTGGAAGAACAGAAAACATTTATTTTGGGCTGGGCACAAAGAATGGCTTAAGCACATCTGGAATATTCACACAAAAACTGCAATCAGAAAAACAACAAAAATTAGCTGGTTACATTTACCAAGTGCCTGGAGCTAGACAACAATTCCATGCAGTCCGTGGGGACCACTGCTTTTTCCATAGCCTCCTTTTATCACTAGCAGCCACAGCTGTTACCTGCACAGCCCCAGAAGTCCTCACCACCTCCTCCAGCCCTGCTGCCATCACCACAAGGCAGCTGGGTCTGCACCTGCCAGCACTGAGAAATGGGCAAGCCTGTGGGGACAGAGGGGAAAGACAAAGACCTTCACTTGCTACGTGGTACCCACAAAAGAAGCAACTGCAAGTGAGGGTTGGTCTCCCCTCCTTCTCAGAAACTGATTACCTGCTCACACCAGCATCACTGTACCTCTTGTGAGACACACACCATCAGTGGGATGGAGAGCAAGAAAACAGTTGACTCCTGAAGCACATTCCAGTTGTCTTCTCTGCTGTGCTTTAGTGCAGTCTTAAGTACCCGAGTAGGCACTACTGACCCAAACAGGTGGGAAACAGCTGGGAAACAATCCCCCTGGGGACTCATACAGTCAAATAATTCAGCATAGACTTATTTATTAACAGCAAGGACACATCTCCTGCCATACTTAAAATGTCCTGGCTCCAGAATATGTCAGGATGCTAGGTAGGCATCCCAGGGAGCAGGATCTCTTCACCCTGTAGAGTTCAGAAAGAAACAAAACCTTTATGGAAGATGGAGGTGAAGAAGACGGAAGAAAATGAGACATGAACTTAGTAACCCAACTGAGAGGCAGCTCACCTGGGTTCAGAGGGAGCTCTGGGTCATAGCCTTCATTTACACCCAGAGTCTGTTTAAATGGTGTTTGTTCACTGATTGTTAATTCACAGACATTATTGGAGGTAATCAGTCATAATCAGCAGCTCAGGTTACACTCTCTAGAGGGATGGAAGGTGTGACTAGAACTCCACCATGCTGAGGAGAGATCTCAAAACATCCCTTTCTTCAAAGAGAGTGTTCTAACCACTGCATTATTATGGATAAAGCTGGCAGAGATATTACACCTTATGACTGTGGGGTTTTTTTCCTCCCAACACAAGAATAAGGTTTTTACAGCTTCAGGGATTCCAGCTCAGTTCCCTGTGAAGGGAGCACAGGGTAATCCCCTGAAATCTGTGGCTGTGCTGCAAGAGCATGGGGAAGGGCAGGAGTACATCCACTTGGTGTTCTCCCAGTCAGTCCATGGGGGAGGTTTGGATTCCAACCCAAGGCATTTTGCTTCCCCCATACACAAAGAAGGGAGCTTATGTGTCCACCTGGGGACTGTGGAGGACAAAATGAGAGTCAAAAACTTAATATCTAATAACATCTCTTTTCTCCTGTTTAAGCTTTAAGTCTTTCACCATCTGATACTAACACATCATCCAGACTGAGTATGGAAAGAACTATGATCATATACATCCACTTTTTGAATCATGATTAGTAATGCTACTATTTTTATTCTGTTGCTGCTGTACTTCTAGGTCTTTCACAAACAACCTTAACTTGGTTTGTCATTTGTCTGAATGTTTCCTCTGCTAATTTATATGTGTGGCTATGAACTTCTCTTTTTCTGATTCATTTTAATAATATCTAAAATCTATTGATGTTTTCTTTTTTCATCTGTCAGAACTTCTTGATTTTGGGGGAAGTGGAGGGGAACATCTACAGAAATACTTACTAAAAATGGCAATTCTCATATACATCTTTATACTTATAGAATCATAGAATCATAGAACGGTTTGGGTTGGAAAGGACCTTAAAGATCATCAAGCTTCAACCCCCCTGCCATGGGCAGGGACACCCTCCACTAGACCAGGTTGCTCAAAGCCTCATCCAGCCTGGCCTTGAACACCTCCAGGGGTGGGGCATCCACAGCTTCCCTGGGCAACCTGTTCCAGTGTCTCACCACCCTCACAGTGAAAAATTTCTTCTTAATGTCTAGTCTAAATCTACCCTCTTTCTTAAATGCTTAAATACTCTTATTTAAATGCCTTCTCTCACTAACTTGGTTCATAGTTATTTTCACCTTTGGCAAACGCCATTTTAGGGACTCAGCTCAGTGTATCAATGGTCATACTTTTTTTCACAAGAACAAGGTCTACTACAGTACAGAGCTGCTGCAAGTCTCAGGGCCCTGAGTGCACCAGTAGCCCTGGACTGCCCTGAGCAGACCTGCTTCACCTCAGACCTGCCTCATCACTGCGGGCATGTCTGGTGGTCACTGGGCTCTTGGACAACCCTCAGTCCTTGTCCCTGCTCTGCTGGTCTTGCACCATGGCATGGTGCCCTTGAAGGGGAGGACACTTCTGATTGCCTTGCCACCACCCTCTACTCCCTTCCCTTCCTGAGCAACCCTGTCTGTGCCCTGACACCAAGACATTTATAAAGCCTTTGTGCACTGGCATGTTGCTGTCTGTAATATTTACATCCTCTGATCTATTTTCTCTTAGTAAAACTCAGCATGGGTCCAAGCAGCAGCAGTGCGGCTAAAGCTTGTGAAGAAATGCTTCACAAAGAAAGTGCAGCGATGTCTCTGACCTCAAGCATGGTGGGATCTTCACAGCAGCTGATATGTACTAGGATGCCAGTGACTCTTCTTCAGTGGGACTTCTTGTCTGTGTCCCTGCACTGCCCAGAGCTGCAGCAGCCCCCACAAGCAGGCAGTGTGAGTAATCAAATTCTCAAGTCAACCAACAAAGAAAACAAAAGAAAACAAGCCTTTCAGACCATTTGGAATGTCTTTCAAAACCTTTCAAGCCATTTCAGACCATTTGGAATGTCTTTCAGCTCTTCATCTCTAGGGGAAGAAAAAAAATAACATACAACTATATTTTCAGTGCATAGTATTATGTTCCATTTTTATAATACTCCACTCAGCAGAGAATAGGAGTGTTTTGGATACCAAAAATGAGAAAACAACCCCTCTGCCACTGAAGCAAAAGAGCCAAATTCACAAAATTTCCTATTGCCATGGTTTTACCCTCTTACTCATTAGCATAAAGTCCAGGGCTCGGGATTTTGCAGTCCTGAATTTAAGAGTCTGCTCTTCTTCGTGGTCCTTGAACCCACATCTCCCAGACCCACAGCCTTGGCCAAGTTGGGGCTGAGACCTCCCCCTGCAATGTTGCTCCATGTGTTGTTAACAGAGCACCATCTTAATGCCTGCTTCATGAAGTGGAACAGCTCTAGGAAGGAAACTCAGCAGCACACGCCTCCCAAAAACCCAGCTGATCAGGACTATCTAATCAGCAGGCCACCTTCCGATGGACTTGTGACAGGTAAAGGATCCAAGACCCTCTGTGTCTTTACCGGATCCCAGTCCGTAAGAGTCAGAGTCTCCTGCATGGTTTTCCTCCAAGCTGCAAAAGAAATCGTCCTCTGTCCTCACAGTTGCAGCACTTGAATGCACGGGTGATGATACAAGAATGAGACATTATCCACAGAAGATGAGAACTGTACAGCCCCTGGGTAGCTTAACAGGAGGGATCCTCCCTCCGTGGATCAGGATAGATTGATATTGTTTCAGTATAGCTATGACAGTCAGTCCCAAACCTCCCAGAAACTGAGCAAATGCTGCACCCTTCTATACTGCTGAGTAAAAGTTGTTTCCTGAATGAAACATTTAGTGTTATTTTGACAGATTTTCACTGTTAACCCAAATTTATGACTAGTTTTAGGACAACTAAGACCACATTTTCCACAGAATTTAAGTATTCACAAAAATAATTAGCAGTTATCACTTGGCTTTTTTTCAGTTGTTCCACTTAAGCAAGTTGTTTCAGTTCTATCTCACATTTTTCCCATTTATACAGAATGGAAAATCATATCAGCCCATGCAAAACAGACTGCAGAGATTCTTTGAAACCAGGCCACCACCCTACGTCATTTGCACAAATTCAAAACCAGTGCCAAATGTTAATAATCTAAATTAACAATATTTTGCAGCCAATTCATATCAGCAATATGGATTGTAAGAGAAAAAGGTTTCAGACTTATGTCTGTAAAACTGTCCAGATGAGAAAGTGCTCACTACTCTCTTCTCTTTTTCTTGTCATCTCTCTCAGTCACCATCCTAATCACAAGCCATCCTTTCAGATTTCCATAGTACAATGATCTCTACATCTATCTGTCATCCAGTCTTGAGTGAAGTGGCTGTTTCACTCATCTGACAGAAGCAGAGTTGGTTTGCCAAATTTCCATCACTATCACTGTTTGGCACAACTCTGGGATATTAATAAATAGTTTTTTACCTAGGGCCACCTAGCACGGATTACTTTGGAAGCATCTCTTATCTTAGTGCAACAATTATAGCATTTAATAGGTTAAGGGATATAGTATATGTAAGACGTCAGGAAATCCTGTCTCAAATTTTTCATTCCTTAGTTGAGATGCAGGGCACAACTATTTAAGGATTAACTCTGCCTCTCCCAACACATGCTTCTTTGATGATACCACATCCTTCTAGCTTCCTCTGTGGAACAGAAAAGGAGAATAGACACACTGGAGGAATTATTAGACTTGGCCTCCTTTATACCTTTAAGGCAATTACGTTCCAAGACAAGAGTACCTAATGTGCACACTGTCAGTGTATGTAACTGTAGGTATTTTTATGAAGTCATGAAAACCTCCAGATATAATACTCTTTTAAAGACTGTCATATGTTACAAACCTTAAGCTAAGTTTAATGCAAGTGTTTATTTTATTTTTTTAATGTTTTCAAACTAGAAAATGTTTTCTCATAAAATATATGGGAATTTTTACTCTATAAAGAACTCTGTGAACCCTGTTTTTCCCTGGTGGAGAACTAAAGGCAGAATGTTATAATAACCAAAGATAATTTTCTTTGTATGTTTTACCTTGACACTCAGAACCATACTATCTGAACATAATATTGCTGCAATGGAGGAACATACAAAATAGTTTATGGGGAGTGACAACTGCTAGAGCAGTCCTTTAAAGAACAAATACTATGTATAAGCATCTTTTGCATAGTACCATGGAACGGGCAGTTAGTATCTGTATCCTAGAGAGAGTAATTCCTGCCAGAGATGTTCCAGTAAAAATAATTCCAAATGCACCATTCATAATCAAGATGTATGGAGGAAAGCAATTAATATATTTCTGAGCAGATATCTCTGGCATCGTCGCCTAAAGCAGTAGAAGATTGGGCATAATAACAGGCACAGAAGGTGCCAGTGTTCCTCTCTTAAATTAACCAGGCAGAGCTTGTTGAAAATTTCCTGTCAACATGATCTTCTGAAGGAAAAGGGTGTGTCAGATAGCTATAGAGAAAAGAAAACTTATCTGTATGTATTTTTCTGTCCTGACAGTCCTGATCTTTGACTGTTCAGCTTCACATCTGTTCAGAATTGCACTTTTCTCTCTCATAGGTAGAATTTCTCAGAATCACACCTCCCCTCCTACAGCCAAACTTCTTTTTCCTTGGCACCTTTGCTATGAAGCACGTCTCCCCACTTCCTCTGCCCCTTCACAAGCTTTCTTTTGTCTGTCAGTCCTTCTGATTTAAACATTGTTGGAAATTTTCCCCCCAAATTTTACAAGGTGAAAACCACTCTCTACGAAGTAATTCATCACTTGGTTGCCTCTCCTTGAAGTGCAGAATTGAAAAACTGCTTTGTCCAGTGATGCTCTGACTTTACTGGATGTCATTAATTCATTGATATAGCCTTGTTGTTATTCATACACTAGGTGCAAGAATTTTTCTTATCACCAGCTAAGGATTTAATTCTGAGTGGAAGCAAAGCACATTTGAGACAAAACCATATTCCCTAAATGTATTTTGTAGTTGAACACTTTTATGCGTAGCAAATTTCCATTATCAAGATGACCTAGCACTTGTAGGTAGACAGGATGACCCCATTGTCACAAAAACTATTTCTATGTGAAAATAATCCTGTCTTACATGCACACTTGTCAAAACCACAATTTTCATCAGGAAAAAAAAAGAAATCTTGCATTTGCCTCCTCACAAATAAATACGTTCTCAGTTGCAACTTTCTGTTCCATCTGGATTTTTCCCAAGAAAAAGACTTCTCTGTCAACAATTGCATCCATTGGGCTTACAGTGTCATAACTAACTCTGAGTATCACCTGATGGCAACCTGGAAAGGAGAGTGAAATGTTGGAATGGTGTTTAGTGACCGCTCCAAAAAAGGCGATGAGCTGCTGACTTCCCTTTCTAGCAGATATTTATAAATCCCTTTAAAGCAGAACATGCTGCAGAAATCTTGCTTGGAATGACAAAGACATGAATAAGTGTGACAAGGCCCTCGTCAAAATAAAAAAAAACGTCTCAGTCCTCTGTCCAAATAGATTTCAAAAGACACAATGAGCTACCAATTTTGTCTGTAAATGGACACAGAGTGACAGGTCAAGTATGGCTTTTAACTGATGACCATATAGTAAATAGGAAGAAAATGCCTCCAATGGCTGATTCAGGCACTGTCATTATCCAGCTCTCCTGATACTTCCATAACTATTTCTATCTTACCTAATTTGCTCATCCCAGTCAGTCAGGCTCAGGAAAAACAAAATTCATCAAAGAAATAAAAAAGAAAAAAAAAAAAAGCAGCACTTCCTTTAGCAGTGCTGGCATCTCTGATGGCTGTACTGCCTAACCTGCTGGACCAGCTTGTCTCTGCCATGTGACCTCCCAGAACCTAAGCAGCAGAATATTCCCTTTGAAGTGAAGCAGATGACCCAGATAAAAGACCTGTTGTCCTGGGTCAAGCAGAGACAGAGTTAACTTTCTTCATAATAGCTAGCAAGAGGCTGTGTTTTGGATTTGTGCTCAGAAAAGTTGATAAGGAAGGAATGTTTATAATTATTGCAAGGATATTTCAAGGTCCTTCAGCCTCTCCTCTCTTTGCAGACAGGGCAGGGGGGCTCGGAGGGCACAGCCCCAGCTACTAGCCTTCTTCAGTTACTAGATTAAGAACCAGAGTAACCAATAATCTATTCCATAACATACACGTCATGCCCAGTATATAGGTGAGGACCCCAGGAAGATCAGCCCCTTTTTGGTTCCGAGGCCCTCTCATTTTCGGATCTCTTCTGGTTCTGAATCGCTCTCCCAAGGCCTTTCCCCCCCACACACCCTGGTCGGCTCTCAGTATGGGACACTCAGACTGTTATCTCCAGTCTGTGAGTGCCTCTGGGAGCGGTACACCCCCTGCCTGGGGGAATCGTGAGTGTGGTTTCAGGACTCTCCTTGTTCTGGGATCGACTCTCCCTTCTCTGGGATCATTAGACGGGAACAGGCTGAGTCCTTATCATCGGGGGGGGGAGGGGGAGGAGGGCATCAATGTGTATCACTCATTTGTATATTTGTATATAGTATTATTTTCAATATTATTGTAGTTTAGTTATTAAATTGTCCTTATCTCAACCATGAGTCCTTTTTTCCCTTTACCCCAAAAACTGGGATACACATTTAGCAAAAGCCACTTGGCTAGTCAACACTAAAGGATCTGCCAATCGGGCTGGTCCTGCCCGGTCAGAACCTTTATGTACCACCCCTTTCACTCCCTCTCCCCTGTCCTTGGTGGGGGGGGAATTGTGTGAGCGGGGATGTGTGTGTGGTTTTGGCCCCCAGCCAAGGGCTAACCCATCACACCTGTACATACACACATGTGCATCTACATGCTCTGCATTGGCAGGCTTTCACAGGGCACCAGCCACCCACCCTGGCTCTGCCTGGGACATGGGCAGGATGCACATCTAACCTGACCCGCTTGGAAAGTATCATGGCAGTACCCAGCAGTGTAGCACTGTCCTTATTCTCTATTAGACACTGAGGGTATCACTCCAGCTGGTACTCCTAAACTACTCGGGTCTACAAATCCTGTGGCATATCTATTACACCTTTGCAGATGTCAAGAGTACCCTTGGATATCTAAAATGGAAGAAAACCTGTGTTTAAGGCACTTTATAACTCCCTTGGGGTAATACTCAATCTGAGACTGACATCTTAATTTAGGAGCAGGATGCAGTTGACTAAACAAAAACACAGCATCATACAGTATTCAGGACAGTCAGGTGGAGCTTCCTAAGGTATCACTAATGGCAGCAAACTGTAATATTTAGGTACCTCAGATGTTTACATGTGACCTGTACATATAAGCTTCCATTATAGTCAGCAGAGACCTTGACTCAATTCAGTTGCACACACATACACATAGAGTTACATTTAAGATGCCCTGTAGTTTGGAAGATGCTCATGTGGAGGTGACAGATATGACAAAGGACCTACAACAGAGCAATAGCTTTCCATAGTGGCAAGTGAAAACCAGGGAGGATATTTCAAGTAATCTAAAACATTACTGAGCCCATGTGTGGGTATCTGAATTCAGTTGCCAGTCAGTACGTTCAGTAGTGCTTAGAAAGTGACTCAGATAATACTGAAAACCTGCATTACGGCTTTAATAAGATTATAGCAGATAGTCGTTTAGACATCTACATTTAGGCATCTTTACCTGGAGGTGAATCCTATCTTACTGATTAGACAGATGAAGTCAGAGTAGATGCAGTGTCCTGGGTTAAGCTGAGACAGAGTTAACTTTCTACATAATAGCTAGCAAGAGGCTGTGTTTTAGATTTGTGCTCAGAAGAAAGCTGATAAAAAGTGATGTTTATGCAGCTGCCAAGGTCTTTCAGCTTCTCTGGCTGTCTGGAAACAGGAGAAGCTGGGAGGGAGCACAGCCCCAGTTACTAGCCCAGGATTTGATCTTAGGTTTGGGATTGAGACTGAAAGTGGCCAATAATCTATTCCATAACATACATGTCATGCCCAGTATACAGGTGAGGACCTTCCGGAAGATTGTCCCTTTTTGGTTCTGGATCTCTTTTGCTCCAGGTCATCTTGGTCCAGGTGGTCCCTCTCTCAAGGCCTTCCCCACCGCCACCCTGGTCAGCTCTCGGTCTGGGATGCTCGGACTGTTATCTCCATTCAGTGAGTGTGGTTTCGGGACTCTCCCTGTTCTGGGATCGTTAGCTGGGAACAGGCCGAGCCTTGGTCATTGGGGGGGGGAGCAGCATCACCGTGTATCACTCATTTGTATATTTGTGTGTAGTATTATTTTCAATATTATTGTAGTTTAGTTATTAATTTGTTCTTATCTCAACCCACGAGTCCTTTTTTCCCTTTACCCCTTTAATTCTCTCCCCTATCCTGGGGGGGGGAGAAGGGGGGGAATTGGGTGAGTGGGTGTGTCGTTTGGCCCCCAGCCAAGGGCTAACCCATCACCTGCAGGATCAAATCCATCCACCATTTAACAGCGAGTCTGCAAGTCTTAGTCCAGAGTGGCAGGAGAAATTCTGGGTTACTACACTGCTCAGCACGCTTGGACAGCTAGGCTGTAAGGTGTCCTTGTAAAGGGGAAAATAGGATCATACACTTACAGGGCCAGCTCTGTCAGAGTGGTATAGATACAGACACTGACGTTCCAGTCACTTAAATAGCTCTATACAGAAATAATAATGAAGATCATCCTGGTGACTGCATAGTGCTGATCACTGATGTGGTAACCACACCACCTACCTCACCTGACCACATGGTTAAGACCAACTAATACAGCAAATCGTACCAATGCCCAGTAAAAATGACTAGTTCACTGTAATTTTTAACCTTTAACTGTTTTAAAAAAATTCCATTTATGGTTCAAGTATCAGGAGGACATAGTTTCCCTTCCTCTTCTTATTCTGTTATTAAACTGCATATGTTGGAAGTCACTACCTGGGTAAAAAATACCTCAACTCCTCAACAGTTCCCACTGTGACCTGTACATGTTCGTTTAAGCTTGGAGAGATGGAACAGACTAATTAGAGAGGATATTAGGTCTGCTTAGTTTCCGTAGGTTCCATAGAGATTCAGGTCAAATAAAAATATGTCAAATAGTTAGTCTGACCTCTTGCAGAGGAGAAGCCAGAGAATTCCACCTAATACTTTTTGTCAAGAAGACATTACTTCTTTCATTATAGTGGTGAATATTATCAGCGATTTGGGTAGGAGAGCTTGAGTTCCTACATCATTAATGTAACTGCCCATGGCCAGGTAGACACAGGGGAACACAATCATTCATAACATCACATAAACAATAGTACTCTGGTTATTTGTAGGTTTTGTGTTGTTCTTGCTTGTGACCTAAATTTACAAGAAGTCTGAGGTTACTTTCCATCTTGCTGGAGTTCACTGCTTTTGGGAACATTAAATATTTCACTGATATGTGGAATTTTGGCTTCTGCAAACTCTACTGTCATCTTGTCACTGCTGCCTCTGTGCCTTCCCTTTAGGTGATGGGTAGATCTATAATCTATTATGTTCTGCAAATACACTGCCAGCGTACTGTCACTTCCTAGTTTACTTTAGAAATCTCTCTTTCGACAGTAGCTGACAAGGACTGGGCAACTAGTCAAAGCCATTCCACTTTGGGGACCAGGAAGCCTATGCCCAGGAGATGTGAAAAGAAAAGCCAAATTGTGTTGTTCTCCATTCCTCTGCTATTAAGAGAGATAGAAAAGTGAGGAAAGCAATAAAGGAGGGTGAGCTGGAGTTAGTGCAATAAACTATTTGTGGTATCATTGTTATTCTTAACCAATGTTTATCCCCAAAATCATAAGTATGAATAATAAACAAACATATATCCAGATTAGAGCAATTATTTTAAAGTGGCTAAGCTGTGCATATTAATACAGAGTTAGATTGTGTTGAATTTTCCGAAAAACCTGAAACACACATAGTGTCATGGAGGTAAACCTTTTTACTCTGTTTATTATGTATTTGTCATTTATATATTTGTCATTTATGAAGAGATATTGTCTGCCTCATTGCCTAGGCACTTTAGGATCTTCACAGCTAACTTAGTGTCATAGGATCATAGAATGGTTTGCATTGGAAGGGACCAAGGGATCATCAAGTTCCAACTCCCCTGATACAGGCAAGGATGCCTTCCACTAGACCAGGTTGCTCAAAGTCCTATCCAACCTGGCCTTGAACACCTCCAGGGATGGGCAATCCACAGCTTCTCTGGGGAACCTGTTCAAGTGTCTCACCACCCTCACAGGAAAAAATTTCTTCCTAGTACTTTATCTAATGCCACCCTCTTTCAGCTTGAAACCACTACCCCTCGTCCTATCACTACACTACCTCATAAAGAGTCCTTCTGCAGCTTTCCTGTAGGCCCCCTTTAAGTGCTGGAAGGCTGTTTTGAGCTCTGCCTGGAGCCTTCTCTTCTCCAGGCTGAACAAGCCCAACTCTCTCAGCCTGTTCTCATATGGGAGAGGCAACAGCCCTGTGAGCATTTTCATGGCCCTCCTCTGGACTCTCTCCAACAGGTCCATGTCCTTCTTATGTTGGGGGCATCAGAACTCAATGCAGTACTCCAAGTGGGGTCTGATGAGAGTGGAGTAGAGGGGGAGAATCACCTCCCTTGACCTGCTGCTTATACTTCTTTTGATGCAGCTCAGGACATGGTTTGCTCTCTGGGCTGCAAGCGCACATTGCTGGGTCGTGTTCTTCTCATCAATCAACACCCCCAAGTCCTTCTCTTCAGGGCTGCTCTCAATCCATTCTCCCAGCCTGTATTTGTCCTGCAGGCCTAAGCTTGATAAAAGATTTATTTTTTTTGTCCAATAGGTCTTTAAGCCTTGTGGGTTTGCCAGCACTGAGAAAGGCCATTACAAATATACAGGTAAACACAGGTTAACAATTAAGAGGTTAATATCCAAGGCAGACAAGGACTGCTTTGCGTAAAACAGCAGTCCAGCAGCAATTACCTGGCACACTCCTAAAGTCAACAGTTGTTTGAAGCAGACAACCGGCGTTACCTTATATAGCAGGAGAAAACAAAATTAAATTATACCAGAGCTAAAGACTTGCTAAAAGGACTTGTGAAAACGTTACCCCTCTTGTTAGCTGCTAACCCCCAGTAAGATTTTGGTCAGATTGCCAGCAAGACAGAACCCACCCCTCCGTGATGTGAAGGAACCGAGGTGCCCCGTTGTTTCACTGAGGATTGCAAACAGCCAGTAGATGGTAGCAATCGTCGGTCACTAGCAACCTGAGCTGGATTCCTGCCCACAACCAAGATGCAAAAAAATCTGTTTCATTATCAACAGCATGAGCTACTCAGCCTCCCAAGAGAAAACTGTATTAGTTTTCGCTATAGCTGATTTTAACTGATAGATGAAAATGTTTTCAGAAGTAATGCTGACCTATATATGGACTTCTTAAGCTACGCTGTCCATTTAAGTCAATATTCAGGGGAAAAGTAAGATTAGGACAAAATTGCATCAGGGTGTATTAAAATGGTCTGAACACATGGAAGGATAAGGAGGAAAAGACTGTCTTGTGTATCCATGGGTTTAGGAGGAGGAAAGTTAATAGAATAAGAACAAAAGACTTATTACATATGTGTAAAACTTTCAAAACTAAAATCTGTATCCCCATGCTTTCAAGAATCTGTCAAGTGTCTTAAATGTTAAGTATCTTTATGTGGAGGATATAAAAAATGCAATCATCATGCTATGAGGAACACATGAAAGAATCAAATGCCTCACTGCTGGAAAAAATAATGCAAAGATTTCTTTTTAGAGGAATACTCTCTGGTCCATGATAACTGTTACTGACAGAAAATTATTAGCTTGAAACTACAGGATGTGTCTTATAAAAAGAATTTGTAAATTTAATAACATAATTTCTGCATAAATTAAAATATTTTAATAGAATGTGCTTGCTAAATAGTTGAAAAAAAATGCTAATTGAGGGAAACATCTGCTCTGAACAAGAGCATTTACCACAGGCAAAGTGCTTGTCTGCAGTGGCAGTTTGCATGAGGAATAACAGGATGCAAAGCCTCAAACCGTATTTTCACTCTGACAGGGAATTTAAGGATATGGCATGTTGAGTTTGACATTCGTTGTGTCCCTGATTTCCATACCATACTTGCTTCGTTTTCACGGGAAAAACTGAAGGAGGTGGGAGGAGGTGGGAAGGAGACGTTGCAAATGATAAGAGATAACACTGAAAAGCTTAAACTAGGATATTTAAATCAAGCTGTACTTTTCTAGGTCTCTGTTTCCTTTATTGTCACCACTAATAAAGGATCTTAGGCACACCTATGCATCTCTGTTTTCCTCAGAAGCACCTATGTCACGCTCACCTGCTGACTATGAAGAAGGTACAACCTACTTAGTGCTCCCACAAACAGCTTTCCATCAAAAAAACTAACACACAATGCAAATGCCATCTGAGGAGCCTCTGTCAGACTTCCCAGGCTGGGATGGTTTTTCAGAACTGCCAAGTTATATTGGTTTGGGATCTTTTTTGTTTTCTTCCTTTTAGAAACGCAGCATCTCTGTCCCTGAATAGACCCAGAGAGCAGAGCTGCTGAGTAAGAGGGCTGAGAGCTGGTGTAGATAATAGCAAAGATCTGCCTGCCATTTTCACATCCCTGCTAAGCTGTCTTTAATAAGCATTACAATTAACTTCTGATAGCTGCTCAGAGGCCTGCACGGAGCAGGCTGGTTGTCTGAGTATGAGTCTCATTAGTGAGTTGTCTCCTCACAAAACTGCCTTCACAAGTGACACCCTTCTCAGCAGCCTCTGCAGAAGCAAAGGACTGAACCCATTCAGAGACTGAGCAGCCCATAATGCCTGTTCCTTAAAGGACACAATAACATGGAAATAATATAAAGGAGAATGAAGGAGTGAGGACAGGACATCACAGAAGAACCTGCACTGATGCTAAATGGATCATAATTGTCATAAGGGTGTTTTTTCAACCTCTGGGCTATCAACCTGATCATTTTCTCTCAGACTAAATATGCTTACAGACAGTTTTGGCAACAAGCAATTCTCATGGCAATATCCACGTCTTTTTAGATAGGAAAAAATATAGCTTCCCTTTAAAACTTTGATTTATTCTACACACTAAAATAAAATTATAGTTTAGCTGAAAATAACAGCAGCCCACAGTCCTCAAATACCCAGTAGAAACAGTCTGGATGGCTGACCCCTCGCCTGTTTCCTGATTATAGTGTCACCAAAATCTAGTTATAATGCTATTTTTGTTATTAAATTATGTGCTCCTCGCAGGTATGCTCTCTTTTGTAAAGGACAAAGAGTGTAATGTATGATCTCAATGCACTTAAACATTCAAGTTGTCTTTAAAACACACTTTGTGTAGAACAAAAACAATATCAAAATGAAAAATGTACATGCATTGAATCAACTAAGTTTAAAGCAGGGTGGGTTTTTTTTTTCATTTTTCTCTTTTCATTATTATGTTATGCTGTATGTTACGTTATTCCAGACATCATCAAGTACTTCTCACAAAATTCTGCATTTATGGAACCACTTTTTTCTAACCTCCAGCTGAGAAAATGCCTTTTAGTTTCATTTAAATCTGATCATTATTTTCTTTCCCATTCTGCATACGTACTCCCTGACACAAAGTCTCTCAATAGAAAAGTGAATAGATAGGTTAATTGCGGTGTTTTGTTTGAAGACTTAGGGTACATAATTTAAGGTTTAATTCTGCTAAAAGGCAAAACTGACCAATTTCCATTCTTTATCTGAAAAATCAAGCTTGTTCTCCACGTGTAATCTTTACCATAGAAGCATCAAACTGAATATAAAGCAGGATTTTTCCTACCAATATCATGTATTCCATAACATTTCTGTCTTGGATCTACATATAGATATGTACATACATATAGCCAGATCTATACCTATTACAAATGCTTTCAGCAAAGTTATGAAGATTGCATCAGCTAAGATCTTGACCTATAGTTTTGTGTAATGCAAATTCAATACTCTGAAATTGCAATGATGCAGGCACTTCTAATAGGAAATAATTACGTTGGCAAGCCTGCTGTGAATGATAATGTAATAACAGCCTTGTTCTGCGCTCTGTAAGAACAGTCCTCAGGGGAAGATCAAGGATTCACAGCAGCACAGACAAAATCAAATTTTACTGTCCCAGGAACGAGGACAAATTCTTGCAGTCTAACCACTGGATAAAGAAATTCAGTTTTGTGGTATCTCTCTGACACCATCCTTCCATGACCTGTTGCTGAGGACTTAAAGAAGATGGCACGATGGAGGGTTGACAGCAGGGATGGATGTGCAGGCAGTTGGATCGTGGCTACCCACAGATATGGACATGGAGGTCCACCAGTCATGATATCCCCAGTTGCTCAGGATGGACTATACTAGCAGCAGCAATTTGCTTTGCCTTGGATGAGGCAGTATAAGCCAAGCTTAGAAGTGGATTAACCACTGTGACACCAAGAACATCATTCTCATGTTTGCCCTTTCTTTCCTGGCATGACTTTTCAGCTGTCATCCCATTCCTGGACATGGCTGATCATGGTGAAAAGTGCCCCAGAGTAGATCTGTAAAACAACTGTATCTTGATCTAGAGTAAGCTCCATTTCAAATGAGAGCAAAATGTGAAAGTATGAAGCTTTACCAGCCGAGTAAGACAACCAGACAACGCCATCTGACAGAAGGGGCCAAAACCAAAGCACACACCAACCCTGGAGGGATTTATTTCTGCACTGAATCATCTCACTTTCTTATCTCCAACAATGACACAAAACAGAGCCGTGAAAACAAGCCTTCTCAGGCCTTCTGAAATGTTTGAATCTCAGGGTTTCAGCTCAGTCTGACCCTTACTGAAATCTTGACATCTGCAAATACAAACCTTTCACATGCAAATAGAGGGGTGTAAATAGGGAATGCAAGTGTTTTGGAAATGCTTTGACATACTGGGCTCTTAGACCAACTATTTCTTTGGTCACTTCTTTCTCTGTAGTTAAGAAATGTTAAGACATATGCCATGCAATGTTGTCAGGACTCCTTCCCTTCACTACCCATGTGCCTAATGATTTAGGTGAAAACATATTCAAAAAGAGCCATTCACCAGTCTCCCTGCAGGCTTAAATATTTTCAACTCAGTGTCAACGAATGGTAGAATAGGAGTGATGCTTGGCCCAGCCCTTTTCACAATACAAATCATCCAAACAGAGGGTGTGTGAAAAAAATGATGGGCAGTGAAACACAGACAAGCTTGACGTTATTGTAAGGCTTCAGCATTAGCATCGTGTGCTGGGAAAGGGCTCTGCTTAAATTCTTTCCTGGTGTTAAGATTTGCCTGTGCATGCAGAACATTTCCAGACCTTGTGCCTCTGTAAGGGCAACTTCACGCCTTCACTAGATAACACAGGCTTCTCCTGCACGAAATGCTCTGCTACAGTGATCATCAGGCGACAATTTGAGTGCTAGCATGACCCCAGGTTCTTTGTATGCTGCTTTTATCTTTACCAGTTTAAAAATGAAATTTCCAAGGAGCAGGTTCCAGACACTTTTGGAGCCTTGCTAAAATCTCAGGAGCAACTATGGTTAGTCCAAATAACCTAGGTAGCACTTAAATGGCTTCTCCTTGAGCTTAAGCTAGTGTTCATCTCACTTCCAGCTGGCTTCCTTGGTTAACACGTGGATCTTCACCAACTCTTACCATCTCATTAATTGAATATTATTGAAATGCTGGTTTTAGCATGGAAAACACCATGGACTCTGATTTTTAGCTAGATTCTAATTTCCTCTTTTATGCAATTCACAGCAGGTATAATTTCAACAGTTGAAGATCCTTAAGCAAGTCGGTTTATTTTTGTGCTTTTGATATTACCAGATTTATAGTCAGGTCACTAAGAACTTCAATGACTACAGTGTCTTCTCTGGGGACAGTCTATCAGTAAGAAAGATGTTCTTGGAAGAGTTTTAACCTTTCCTAACCACAAAAGTATTGTAAAAGTCTTTCTTAAGGCAACATGTGACTGACAGTTTTTCCATTTTATTGCAATAATCTTGCAATCCTTCTTTACTATACATCTTAATCTTCCACTTTCTTCTGCACTATTGGATTGAGATCACCAGCATCAATAATGAAGCAGAAACAGCATCTACTTATATTTATCAGGAGAAAAGAATTTCAGTTGACAGTGACAAAGAAAGACCAAATTCTTGTTCACTTTCAGTCTGGTTCCTGGGGATTCTCTGATGTATTTTAAGACCTATAAACAAACCAAACTTAAAATTAAAACAAACANTTGCTGTTTAGGTTGGCAGAGAAAGCTATAACCTATCCATGTAAAGGGAATCATTTTGGTTTTGATTTAGCAGGGGAAGGAAGGAAGGAAGGAAAGAAGGGAGGAATTTGCAAACATGCCTGTGTGTCTCAAAAGGGTTTAAATCTGCCTTATTCTTTCCATGCAAACAGGTCATAAATCTGAAGAAGAACTAGACGACATTAGCTGCAGGTCTTTATGAACAAACCATTTATTGGATGCAGCAAGCAAGAGTACTTAAAAACATTTTGTTTTCTTGATTTACTTTTCTCCTTTCCTTCTCCATTTGACCACCTTTTCAATTTCAGTGGAAATTTCTGCATTTCCTTTCATGTTGTTTTTGCTCTCTATGTACTAAGGCAGTCAAGCATCCTGCCAAACTCTGGATGTATTCCCAGGGAAATGCTATTTCCCTGGT
>VZTO01027704.1:0-40972 GCA_013400615.1 Syrrhaptes paradoxus
ACCGCAGGGGAAGATGGTGCAGATGCCTTGGCCAGAGCAGCAGCCTTCATCTTTGTTAAATGTACTGACTGTACCAAAATACATATGATGTTCTTTGATTATTAGCTCTAAAAATTATAATTTCTCTCCACAATATCCCCAGCTTGTTCTTAACTCCTGCAACCACTAAGAAGGCTTGACGCAGCATATGCTTTACGGTTTTTGCCTTCTAATTTGTATCTTTTTCTCAACTTGCCCGATTATTTTAAGGTATCTTGTAGAAATGTCCTATCTTTCAGACTTCTGCACCTTTATTAATTTTGGATTAAATTATCCAATGTACTTAAAAGATGGTTGCAGAAAAGAAGTCAGAACATGGAGCATTCACTTAAGCCTAGCGTTATTTTAAGAATCACGACTAGAAGTGCTCACATGTTTTTGCTAGGATTTCCATTACAAATCTTCTTCATCACAACAGCATGGTTTATCCTGAAAAGAGGCTACAGAGACCTAAAGAATTCAAAAGGAGTCATTAATGTACTCTAAATGGCAGTGGCAACATTTGCCAGCCAATAGTAGTAATATACACATCGAAAGGAGAAAGTACATGAAGTAACATTCTAGTTGAGGTACACTAAATCAGGTTTGTGGTTTCCTATGAGCTTCTAAGGCTTTTTTTGAGAGCATCACTAAGAATTATGCATCGTGTGATAAAAAGGCTCTGAGCTAAAAGACTGAAGAATGGAGCTACTTCATAAAATGCTGACATTCACTGACAATTATTTTCCCCTTTAATACATGCCACTGTCCTTTTCATTTATAGCATGGGAGTTTTAACCTCTAATCTTATTTCCAGGTTAGAGTACAGATTCTGCTCTAGTGAACAGAGTTGGATGGAGTTATGCCAGGAAGAGAAGTAAGTAAGGTTTACAATGTCTAGACTTAAAGAACCATGTTTATCAGCGCAAAACATCTAAACCCTCATGGAATTTGCATACTTTAAAAGGCTAAGGGAGATCTGGTTTTGTATATTATTGAGTACCAAATGCTGGCAGAAATTTACCTTTACCTGCTGGTCTGTTTCTTTCTCTCTTTGCCCTCCTACAACATAAACTCACTTGCAGTGGGCTGGGTTAATGTTGTTGCCTCTGCAGTAGATTTTACTCTGTAATTCACTTTAATGATAAGTAAAACACTTCAAAGCCCCATTTCCATTTATAGTGTGTCTTGTTGACTTCACTCTCAAAATGTTAAGTAATATCCCATGTTATGTGTTTCAACTCAAAGCAAACTTATGTAAAAAACTATTTAAGGGATGCAAGGCTCTTAGCAACATAATTGAAAGAGGGAAATTACCATTGCGCATGAACTATTAAAACTGCAATCATTGCTGTCTGCACTTTGTATTTCAAAGCATCTTAAGTGCTTTCGTAAGTCAGTCTGGTGAGTCTGCTCTCCCTTCAGTTCAGATGATCCTGCTGCCCCTCACACACATATCAGCCTGAATGCCCGTGTGCATGACATAAACTCTCTGGCCTCGTGCATGACTTTTCTTAAGGCAAAGGGCTGCCTACTTCCTAGCAATAAGGCACCCATGAGGTGAGGTGAAACACGTCTGACAACTGCCCACACTGACACCTGCTACAAGTCGTTTGTGGGGCGGGGGACAAAGTCGACCAGCGCGACCGTAAGGGACCAAAGATGAGGCACCTCCGCGGCTATAACAACTAGGCCCCGCTGCAACATGGCGGCCCCCCCTCCCCGCCTGTCTCAGCAAACATGGCGCCAGTACACCTCCCCACGCGGCAGTCCGGCGCGCGCCCAAAGGCCAGCCGGACCCCGCCCCGCGCCTGCGCACTCGAACGGCCCAGCGCCGTGCTGTCGCAGGTCCTGACGTTACCAGCATGCGCCGCCGACCGCGGGGGTGGGAGCGCCTGCGCAGTGGGGCCGCGCTGGGTGCGGGAGGCTACGAGGGGCTGGCGATGGCTTCGGCGAGGCGCCGCTCAGGTACCGGCGGCCGAAGGGGCCTGTGTTGGGCGCGGAGGAGGCCCCGGCGGCGCCTAGGATTGGGGGGAACAGTGGGGTCAGATGCGCGCTCAGGCCCGCCTCGTTGGCCGGGGGCAGCGGAAGGAGGAGGAGGAGGGGCGGGCAGCGGTGGCCTAGCCGCAGCGGGGGGTGGGGAGGCGCCTGCTTCCCGCCTGCCCGGCCTGCCGCCGCCGCGCCGGGCCGGGAGGAAGGGCCGGCCATCGCTGCCTCCACTTTTTCCTTTCTTCCCTGCGGTGTTTTTCGCTCCTCGGTGACCGGGCTCGGTTCCGCGGCGGGTATTTGAGGCTGCGCGCGGAAAAAGAAAAAACAAAAAGGAGGGGGGCAGCGGTTAAAGTAGTTTCTAAAATAATGGTGGCGGGGCAGGAACGGGCGGTTCTCCGGCGGGTGCGAGGGAGGGAGAGAGGGAGGCGGGTGGGGGTCGGTGCGCAGCCCGGCCGCGTCCGCGTGGGGCACTGACCTGCCTCGGGGGAGGGGAGCGGAACGCGAGCGGTGTGCCTCGGCCGGCGGCGGCGTAGGGGCTGCCCTGAAAAAGAAATAATATTAATTTAAAAAAATAATCCGTTCTGCAGAGTCACCTCTCCCTTAGTTTTCGTTGGAAAGTTGAATGAGTTTTTGCGTTTAAATAGCATTAGTCCCATTGTTCAGAAGGGGAGGGTGGATAGCGTGCTTTAGGAAAATAAAATAACTTGCCTTGCAACTTTTTGTGTTTCCCAATTTTGATCTGTGTTCCCCACCAGGTTTAGGGATGTAAAGATAATCTTTCAACACTTTTTTTTTTTTTTTTTGACCCAGAATTAAAATAGCCCTATGGTATATGTTTCAAAGATTGTAGCTGCGCTTTATTTTAATAGATTGCAGTTATAGAAGATAGACTCCCAGGAGATTTTGCCTTTCGCCATGGCTCAGTTTGGAGGACAGAAGAATCCCCCTTGGGCTACTCAGTTTACAGCCACTGCAGTATCTCAGCCAGGTCAGTTTACGTATCACTTAATGTTTGAACCCTGACATCTAGTAGGTTTGGAGAGTCCGTAGTTGGGTATGCAGTTAAGAGTGGCACCATGCTAACCAACTTATTTAAATTCTATTTAAATGGTTTAAGTCGTGAGTTTTTCCCACAGTAGAGACATTAAAGATCATTGCCTAATACTAGCTTTTTTTTTTTTTTCTTTTTTGTAAAGGGTGATAAGTAAAAGCCCAGGTGAATTTTTATTGATTCTCTTGGTCAGTAAACAACATATCAAGTTCCTCATATCCAAAGATGTGTAAATCAAGTTACCTTTCATCAAATCACATTGCTCTAGATTAAATAATAAGGGCACTAATAAGCTATTACAGATTTTTTTTTAAGTGCTACCTGAGTTTCATTTCCAGGGCAGCCTAAATCAGTGTTTACAAAGTACTTTGCCTTTATTAATACGTTGGACATACTTCACATAGTGAAGAGGTCTCTGAAATCTCTTACTTGGGAGAGGAGGGGGTGCATTTTATTTGGTGTTGTTTTGTGGGTTGGTTGGGTTTTTTTAGAACTCGAGGGTCCCTATAACCAAAGGTGTCACCCTGGTAATGATGGATGGCTTCCTTTGACTTAGCCAAGAAGCCTTATTTAATCACAGCCTAGTGTATTTAAAAACCTAGCTGGCTAGATTTTCATGTTCCCCATTGGTTTGCAGTGTGAAAGGTTTTGAGGACAGAATGTGAAGCTTGCTGTGTGGTGAATTTTGGTGCTTCCGTTTCCAGTTCTGGGATGCCTTTTTCTCTTCTTGAATGCAAAGTGTTTCCTAAATATTGTAGTTTCATTGTCTGATGTGAAGAGTCTTCAGCAAAACTGTCAGAGCATGAGCACAGGCAGTAACCTTGTTGAAGAGATGTATTTTTAGAGAGTTGTATGTTTTTTGCGCTCGTCCTTTGTATCTCACCCTAGTTTGATGAATTTTGATGTCATACCTCCTTTATCAGAGGTTTTACACCTTGGTGCTTAGCAAAGGTTGGGAATGCCTGCCATTCTTTGGAGGTGCATGTCTGGGGAGGGGGGAAAAAGAACAAATCTTTGTCCTGACTCGGTTTTCTTTCCTGAAACGACTCCTTCATCTCCAGTTTTCCCTTTGGGCACTGGTCCAATCTGAGTGCGTATCCTCAGGGAACTGCCACACCTCGTGTGTACTCAGTCCCAGTGTGTCTTTTCCTGCATGCCCCTTCAGTCCCAATCTCTATCTAAA
Source organism: Syrrhaptes paradoxus (assembly GCA_013400615.1). Classification (NCBI taxonomy): domain Eukaryota; kingdom Metazoa; phylum Chordata; class Aves; order Pterocliformes; family Pteroclidae; genus Syrrhaptes; species Syrrhaptes paradoxus. The sequence continues at coordinate 4,242 of VZTO01027704.1, forward strand.
CTGTTGTTGTACCTAACCTACAAGCTGTTTTTCATTGTTTCTCTGAATAGCTCACTCTTCCTGTATCCAAATGACACTGTTCTCCTTCTGTAAGAAATTGCTTAACAGCTGGAAAGGGTTGACATTAGGAACACAGGAGAGACAAGCTTTGCTTTTGGTTCTTGTGTCTGACTGGGTGATACTTCGGAGTGATCAAAGGGTGGCAGCATCTGGGTTGGAGTATTCTTGATATGTTGGCTGATGTGACAGCTAGTGCTTCAAAAATAGTGGTGGAAGACTGAGGGCCAGCCCATGTCCTGTTTCAGAGGGAAAGCTGCATAAAACCTGCTGAAGGGGAGGAGCTGGCAGCCATCTTAGACCTCCCTGAGCTAGGACCAGAAGGGGGCCCTGAAGGTGGATGGAGCAAGGGTGCTAGAAGCGTGAACCAACTTCTTATCCATTTTCTTATTCCTATGACTCTGCCTTTGGTTAGCCTACTTCTGAGCTTCCTTAAACTAAATGAAGTGCAAAATTTGGTTGGGCTAGGACTGGTCAGCATCAGTTGCTGGGAGAGATTTTTCACTTGCTCAATGAGGACAGTAACTCCAGGGTTTTTTAGCTGTTAATCTGATCCAGCAGCACCTGACCTAACATGAGAGCCATTGAAGACTAACAGTTGGTTGCATTTTTGCCTTCTTCCTGTCCTAGTTCTACCTTCCCTCATGTTCCTAGTGTCCCTCTTCACACAGCAGTGTCTTTTCTCCGGTATCACTTGAGGGCACTTAGGTCCATGCATCCTTCTGTGCAATCCTTTCCTATTCCTACTGCAATATGCAATCTCTGTGTCTGTGTCCTTTTTGCCCCTGTCTGCACTATTGAATCCAGTCCCTGGGATTCTACTGCCCAGCTCCTGCTTCAGTACCCATGTAGATACTTATTCACCTGCTTTTTTTGTTGTCAGTTCTGATTTATAATGATTTGTAGTACATAGAACAGGCAACTTCTTTTGCAAAGTCTGCAGTGCTCTTTGGTACTGCTGAGACCTGAAGAACAGTGTTTACTGTTGAACTGCAGCTGGGTAGTCACCTTTCACGCACCTTTTGACATGAAGCTGTGACTCTCCAGCCAGGTTGCTTGCCTGATGAAGAGAGATGCTGTCAGTGCTCAGGCATGCTGACTAGCATGTGCTACTTCTCACCTGTGGCTGCTCTCTAGAAGTTGTGCAGATTGGCCTACTCTTGTGAATCTCAGTGTTCATAAACTCTTTTTAAAGAACTACATTTGCCAGTTTTTTATGTTTTCAGAGGACTGTCCCAAGGGGTTGCATATATTTATGCATGACAGCTTTTTTATCCAAGTGTCAGGTTTGTTCTTGAGACTATGAAGGTGTTTGGGTAGGGGGAAAAGAGATCTTGATTTTTATAACACAAGCAACATGATATATGGCTTTCTCTTAAGCTATGGTGCTATAAACCCAGTTTGATAATTGCAAAAAGTCATTTCAGGAGAGGTGTTTTGTATTACTGCCTTGGATGCTGTCTTAGCCATCCCTGGTGAAGAAGTAATAATTGAGAGCCTTGACTCGTATAGTTAAGGTGTGACCCTCTAAGGTAGTTGTAGAGTGACATGCCATGAAATGAAGGGTTCCTGGTATCCCTTCAGGATAGCTTACTAATTACTGTCTGTGCTTGTCATATTAGAAGAGACATGAGTAATTCCATGTGCCAGCAAAGATGTATATGTGAAGAGAGACTCCTACTTGTAATACTGTGAAATTGTTTCTCTACTCATCTCACTGTTTTGTGCATCACATGACTAAAACCAGAATAAAATCCCTGCTATGCTGGTTAAGCATTGTTAAAGCATAAATTAAATCATGCCTACTACAGAAAATTGAAGTTTAAAAACCTAAAAATTATAAAATACCTAGATAGCACAGATTGCTTTTTGGAAGCACTCTCTATACTTTTAACTTTCATAAAGATGTGCAAGTTCCTGAAACATCTGCAAAGGAGAATTGCCTCCTGTTCTCTCAGCTATTAGTTTTTGACATGTCTTTGCTGTAAACGGATGTCCTGTGATAAATAGGTTGAGCCTAGTTTCTATTGTGTAACTTGTTAAAATGATTTTAAGGTTGTATGGCGTTTGTGTTGCAAGTGTGCTAAGCTTGAAGAAACTTAAAAACCCAAAGGCACAAACTCAAAATTTCTGACAAGTCTGAAAAGTGTCTAAAACCCTGAATAGGGTACTCCTTTCCTGTAATCCTAATAAATCTGTATTACTTAACAAAGAGATGTATGTAGCTACATACTTTGAAGGTATTTTCCCTGATCTTAAAGGGTCTCTGGAATTTAGAAGCAGCAAGAGGGACTACTAAATACTCCCTTTGGTTTTGCTACAACAGAAATTTCTATTACCTAGAAATATGCTTGAGCTTCAGCCTAGGACTCCAGTTTCCATCCAGGCCCTTTCAGATGGACATGCCATGCAGTATTTGGTGCATGGAAGTTGTTTAAATTGCATTTGAAGGAAGGCATCTCCATCCCTGTACTTGCTGAGATAAATACAAATCCTAAGAACCCATTGTTTGTCACTGCAGATGCCAATAATAATAATAAATTGGCAGTTAGGTGTCAGTTACACACTTGGTTTCTCTCTTGTTTCTCTGTGTGATTTTTTTTTTTTTTTTTTTTTTTTTGTTACTAGTAATGCAAACACAGTTGCCTATGTAGTCAGAGCCTGTTTGACCGAGATGAGTTCTTAGACGAAAGGTAGTCAAATTAAACTCCTGGAATACTTCAGGGCAAATTGGTGGGAACAAGATACAGCTTTGAAAAACTTGTTATTACAGATGTTATCCTTTGAGGGGATCTTGTCAGTCTCTTGTCTTTGCCCTTTGTTAGTAAGTTGATCTGCAGTGTTGTAGATGATGTGATACCCAGTTGATATTAAATTCTCATGAAGTGATGATAAAGGTGGCAATTTTTTTTTAATCTTAATGGACAAAATGGGATAAGAATCTTAGGGTGGGCTTGGAATTGTTTGAGATAATTATGGGTTATGCTGAAAGGGAAGCTATCATAGTGGAAACTAAAGAGCAGAGTAACCCCAAGATCTGTTTTTGGGAGCAAGCACATTAGTATTTTTGTAGGTATCCTTGGTACAAAAAGTAGGAGAAAACTTGTGAATCTTGCTTGATGATGCTTCCCACCTCTGTCCGCCTGTGTTGGTACAAATTAGAATAGAACATTAGGCTGAATGCCAATAGCTAGTGTAGTCAAACAGATTCAAGGTAATAGAATGAAATGAATTTATGCACTAAGAGGAGTTTCTGCTCATCATGTGGAAATAAGAGGAGAAAGATTAATGCATTGGTTATTTGCCTTGAGTGAGCCAGCAAAGTAGTGCAGCCAAGCGAAAGTTGTCCTGGGATGGAGCAGCAAAGCATTTGCATTAGATGTACAGGTCTGTCTAAGATGTATTATGTGAGGCATTGTTGAGGCTCCAGATGAGAGTGTGCTTCTGGGTGGTCAAACAGGCAGGAGGCAAAAGGGTCAGTAGAGTGGAGGTCCTGTTAATGGCAGAAGCCTCAGATTTGGCTTGCTTGGCTTCTAAAGAAACATGAATTTGGGAATTTTCAGGGGGAAAAGTTATATAATACTGGAAATACTGTAATTTTGCTGTACTACAGGATGCTTGATTTCACTGTTAAAATAGCAGCACTTCTGGAATACTTACATGACAATATTTGAGATAGATCATAGTGATGGTGATTATTTTCACTCTTGCTTACGTATTTCTTTCATCTTTCATTCTGAAATTATATAATGACCAGTGCCATCCACTTGTTTTCTGAAGCTGGTACTCTGCTGGAAAGAAGAATGTCGTATAGGGGATTACCTCATTCAGGATCTGTTGAGTTGGTTACAGTATTTTTGTGTATTATATGGTGATGATCACCAACTACAAGCAATCTCTTTCTGCATCCCTGGGTCAGGAATGACAGCTTCAGGATCAGTAAGAATGGTGTAGAGCACAAACTCTGCAGGAAGAATGCTGTAAATCAGTTCTTAATTTCATTGTGCCTCTTTAATGGCTTTGGAAGAGAAAGAACACTGTTCAACTTGAATGTTCTTCAGTTCTGAAGATGGCTGGCTGGCCTGTTTTTGCTGGCAATATGTTTCCTTACTGAGTTTCTTTGGTTTTATTTAAACACATGGACTAAAGTGATAGCTTGATGAAGTGATATTTGATCATGCAACTGCAGATAACTTTAAAAAAAGCTCCTGCAAGGAGGGAGAACGTTTCCAGATACGTTTGCAGTTCTTCACTCAGATTTGCATTGTGCAGGGCTCTGCATCCCTAGAAATTCTGTGCATAAGACTTAAGCGTACCTTGTTCAGAAGCATCGCGTGTATAAGAAGCATAGCATGTGGATCTCCTCATGATTGCTTGATATCCTGCAGTGAGTTAAAAGCTGATATGACAATAAAATAAACTAATCTTTCTTTCTAGGCACTTTGAGACTTGGCAGCACAAACTCTTCCTAGTAAGAGCTGGAGAGAGCTTGACTTGGTCCCTTTATACGTAGGGACTGATTAAACTCTCTGTTGTTATAAGGCTGTTCTTTCTCTACCAGCCCCCACATCTACAAAATCCAGCTCACTCAGCAACAAAGACAGTACTGAGTGAAGTGAAGCCTTGTGCATTTTCAGAGGACATGTTCCATAAGCCTCTGTTTCATAGCTGCTATAACAGTAAAGATTACTGTTGCCCTCGGATAGAATGAAATGTGTTAATTAGTTTACAGAACAATCTTCATCTGGCTCATCCAAAACCTGAAGTATGTTCAAGAAAGAATACAGTGTGTTTATGTGTTGGGGGTGGGCACAGATGGGGATGACAACTACTAGAGCTATAAATTCATGAGCTACTTGAGAGAAGGAAATTAAGTGTTCTCTGTGCCTCTGCTGTGGTGTACTACTTGTAAAAAAACTTAGAAGAGAAGCTAGTGAGGTGTGATCCTTTATCTTGAATTTTGGAATCAGATTCGTCTACTTCATCAGCTTGACTCAGGAGAGAAGCGTCACATACTGTGTCTAGTATAACTGTCAGAAACCTCAGCTGTTTAAAGTTGCTTTTAGTGCTTACTGTGTGTGTTCTCTTTGCAGCTGCTCTTGGTGTACAGCAGCCGTCACTGCTTGGAGCCTCTCCTACAATATACACCCAGCAGACAGCACTGGCAGCAGCAGGCCTAACCACACAAACACCAACCAACTATCAGCTCACTCAGACGGCCGCTTTACAGCAGCAAGCTGCAGCTGCAGCAGCTGCCTTACAGCAGGTAAAGAAAAGGAGCGTTTGCTGTTGACTGTGTTAAAACAGTGGCTTTGTAAAGCTAAAGTATCCAGGAGAAAAGCAGAATGGGAAATGGTGAGCATTGCAGCATAAATGTGTTTAAAGAAGAGTGGGATTTTAGGCCTACAGCTATAAATAGTTGTATTAGTCTGTGAAGGTGGGAATTTTGGCTATGGAGGTGCTGACTTTTAGCTATGGAAAGTGTTGGGAAAAGGAGTGTTGCTGCACTTAAACTGAGAATTTCAAGTTGCAAGTATCTTCCGTCACTATATGTATCCTTAATAGTATTTTGCATCATTACATATTTGGCTTAACAAAAATTGCTGATTTTAGCTAGCAAGAGTACGTCAGAGTCTACTTTAAAGGCTAAGAATATTTGTTATAAAGTAATATATGTTGATCCTGTTCGTTATGTTTTGTATTAGAATTGCTAAATGTGAATAGTTTCTGTCTAAAACCTCCTTAGCAGATAACTTGTATTTGGTATTATTGGGGTAACAATACTTCCTGTTAATGAGGTATTTTGCTTTTATCTGTTTCAGCAATATTCACAACCTCAGCAGACTCTGTATAGTGTACAGCAACAGGTTCGTCTGATTTTTACTGTGTACATCACAAAAAGCTTTAAAAATAATGCTGGTTGTGTGTCTTGTAGGATTTGTCTCCAAAACAATCCTTGTATGGGAAAAAAGAAATTCAGTAATACTTTTTTTGTAGTGAAAGAGAGCTTGAAGTTCATGAACTTGGAGAGATGTACCCAGAATGGAAGCCTGCCTCCCTTCATGCAAAAAGGAAATTTTAAAATATATACTATTCCGTGTATACACTATTCCTGCTAAACTTTGCTCTAAACAGGGCCATGTATTTTAACTGCTGGAAAGATGCTGTCCAAAAAAAGTTCCCTTTTACGCTTTATTTTTGTGGTCTTTGAACTTAACAGGATTTTGATAAAGAATAAAAGGACATGGAAATTACAGGCCTAAGGTTCTCCAGCTGCCAAAACTTTTTTTTGGTGTTGCTATTAACTTTCAGTTACAAAAAAACACCAGCATTTCTGCTTACTGAATAAACCTGGATTATACAGTCTTAAAATTAACCACATGAGCACAATTTTATGCATATGCAAACTGCTAAAATGACCAAACCTCAAAGGACTATTAACTGACTCAGAGTAAGCAAAAACTCTTTACTTGTAAAGAGGAGGTAAAATTGTACAATTTCCTTAAGCATATAAAATTAATTTATAACTTTATTTATTTTAAGTTGCAGCAACCTCAGCAGACCCTTTTAACTCAGGTTAGTTTGGTTTTATTGTTTGGTCTTCATCCCCAAACACAGTTAATGTAAGAGTGCAAATTTGTGACTTCTTGGGTAGTTTAACCTGTAAAATGAGCTAATAGGAATGGACATATTATTGGTACAGGCTTATTTTATCCAGATGTTAAAATATGCGTAGCTTTGGTTTCAAAAATTAAAAAACTACCGCTTTTCCTTAATCTTGAAGGAAATATTTGTGTTGATTACATTATAGGTTTTTTCATTTGTTTGAACTTTAAGTGTTGTTTTGCAGCATGTAACAAACTGCGAAAGTCTTATCCTTTGAGAAGGCATTTAACTTTCTGTGTGACGGTATTGCAGTATGTTTGTGGAGAGGTTTAAAAAGAATCCTGCTGAGCTTGACAGGTTTAAAACATGCAACCATTTAACACACTGTAGGTTGCTCTAGTTCTGTTTTCACTCAACCTTTTAAACATGCTTTAAAAAAGAAGGTAAAAATAGGTTACTTAATTTCACTGTGTGACTTCATTCTGCTTTTGTAAGAAGGCACACATGAATGGTTGAGTTAAGGAAGGGTTTGTGTTAGCCTCAACCTTTACTGACTTCCAACATGACCGTTGGGATATAAATGGAGAAAAATCTCTTAAGCATGTGTTCCTAGCAAAGTTAGGAATTCATCTCCTCCTCAGGCTCACTGTACAGGTTACCTGTAAACAATAACAGAGTCTTCTATCTTTTTTTTTTTTTTTCTCCCCTAGACAATGTGTATTTTGGGGAAGGTGACTTTTTTTAAAAGAAAAGGATAAACAAAGCCAGTCTTCATTCAAAGTAGAAAAATAGTGATCTTAAAAAAAAAAAACAAAAAAAAAACAAATGACATCCACATTCTGAAAATCTCTATTTGGAATAATTACATTAGGGGCATTTTAAGCTCCTGTCTACATGGGTAAAGGAACTGTTCCTTGTAGGTATGTCAGCTGGTTTTAAGATTTATAGTTTGCTTTCTTCTGCTTACAGCCAGCTGTTGCGCTGCCTACCAGTCTCAGCCTGTCTACTCCTCAGCCGGCAGCCCAGATAACTGTGTCTTATCCAGCACCCCGCTCAAGTCAACAGCAAACCCAGCCACAAAAGCAGCGTGTTTTCACTGGGGTAGTTACTAAACTGCATGATACATTTGGTTTTGTGGATGAAGATGTCTTTTTTCAACTTAGGTAAGATGTAAATACTTGCCTGCAGATGTGCTCTGTGATATCCTCATTAAAAAGGTTTAGATTATTTCATTCTAATTCTGCAATTCCATTGATAGTGCCTGCAGTTTGTATGTTTTTTCTGTCAATACTGAAAGTCAGATGGTCAGTAAGTTCATAGACACTAGATCTGAGTTCCTTTATGTAAATTTTTGAGTTTTCTTAATGCAAAGATTGGGAAAAAACTGGGAGACTCCGAAGCTATTAGGCTCCTTGTGATATGAAATTACAGAATTTGTGGGTCATTAAATGCATACAGCTTGCTATCTGCCGATCTTACTGTTTTCAGTACTCAGTACTGTTTTGGGAACTTGTGCTTTTGGGCCAAAGATTGGAATTGAATTCCTGTGTGTATTCTGAACTGAAGCAGGTAGTACTTTTACTGAATTCAGGGGTAGATGCTGTTCCTATAAGCTTTTTTAAGTGAACTTTATCTACTTTCTCTCAACTTTAAATGTAACTTGCAAATGTAAAACTAGCTAAATAAGACTCTCACAATGCATTTTCTGTAATGCTTGCAGTGCTGTCAAAGGAAAGACACCTCAGGTGGGTGACAGAGTTTTGGTAGAAGCTACTTACAATCCTAATATGCCATTCAAATGGAATGCACAAAGGATCCAAACGCTTCCAAATCAGGTATATGGGGTTATCCAGTGTAACTTGCATTGACTGCTTCTGGTTCAAGCTCACTCACAACTCATTTTCTCTTCTGCTGTTAGAACCAGACACAAGCTCAGCCATTACTGAAGACACCTCCAGCAGTTCTTCAGCCCATTGCACAGCAGACTGCATTTGGTGTTCAGGCACAGCCGCAGCCACAGTCGCTGTTGCAGGCACAGATATCAGCAGCTTCAATCACACCTTTGCTTCAGACACAGCCTCAGCCATTACTGCAGCAGCCACAGCAGAAAGGTGCTCCTTCAGTGCACTTTGTTGTAGTCCTTTTTGTGCTTAGTGTGGTTTTTGGGGTTTTTTTTGTTAGTCAGAAGACTGATGTAATAGTTGAAATAATACAGGAAGGACCTTAAAGAATTTTCAGTTTGAATATGCATCTTCCTGCAGCTATGTGCAAGGCATATTGTCTGCAATAGCTCAAGAATCACCTGGTTAGTGAGATCATATGAAGATTTTGTAATCTGAAGGCAAATTCAGTGAAGTTTTTGTTTTGATACTTTCATAGACAAGTTGGGGAGTTGAAAGTATTAATGGCAGTGCATCTTCTGGAGGGTTCAACAAGATCAGATTTCACACAGTTGTATTGTTAAAACTATTATTTCTGTATTTGTGTTTTATTTATTTCAATTAGCCAAGCTGGCATTTGAGTGAAGAAACACGGACGAACATGGCAAATCTAGAACAAAGGTTGTTGTGGGGTCACTTGAACTTTCAGTGGCTGAAGAATCAGTAGTAGCATTGATAATAAGATAAAATTAATACTTTTCTTACCCAGAGTAAAAGCAAGGGGAGAAGATCTGAAGCTATCACCTAAGCAAAACTGTTTTGGATAAATGCTTATTACAACCTAATCAGTCCTCGTTGTTCATTGGTGTTTAGTAATGTTTGCTCCATTTAAAATCACTTGGTTAAATGTATTGAGAAAGCAAAAGTATGTGCTGGGGGATTGATGCAGCAGGGATAGTAAGTTGATTTAAGAATAATTTTTCAGGAAGCTAATCCATTTCACCTCTGCATAGCCTCAACAATAAGTTTTAGATTTTCTTTAGTTCAATGAGTAGTTTGTCTGTCTTAAAACAAATTACTTTTCCAATAAAAGGCTTAGGTATTTACTGTGATATCTCCTATGTGCTTAGGTTATATTAGCTTCCATGTTAAGAGGCTTTTAAACCAATTTCACTTACTAGAGTCTCAGTTTGCATCAGTGAAGAAAAGCATAGGTCTCTTGAGTTCCTTGGGCTGAGTGTTATTAATAAATAGATTTATTTGACTCTAGAGTTAGTTTAGAAAATGTACACGAGTGGAACAACTGTAAAGCAGCAATGTTTGTAAAGTGTAGTTAGTTGTCCCTTGTTATGTGTTGATCTTGTAGATTTTTGTTTCAGGTGGTTTGCTACAGCCTCCTGTTCGTCTAGTGTCACAGCCTCAACCAGCTCGAAGATTAGACCCACCATCCAGATTTTCTGGGAGGAATGACAGAGGAGGAGACCCTATGCCAAACCGAAAAGATGACAGGAGGTATGTTGTAGAAGGCTAGACTAAAAGTATTCTGTAAAGACCCATCTTCAAACAGAGCTGAGCTTCTTGCTCCAGAGTGAGTCAGTGATGTGTGCAAATGGCTTTTCTTTTAGATATTATTGAAGAGTTCTTGTCTATCTGAAATGAAAGAATTGCATAATCAATCAGTGTACTGAAACAAACTATGAGGAACTTCTTTTTGTGAGTCATCTCTGACAGGTCTAGCTTTTGTTGTGCTAGAAACCATTTTGTGTTATCAGCATGCAAAAATATTTGTATCTCCTGTGCATTTTTTTAAGTCGTGAAAGAGAACGAGAGAGACGTAGGTCTCGAGAAAGATCACCCCAGAGAAAACGCTCCAGAGAGAGATCACCTAGACGAGAGAGGGAGAGGTCGCCTCGCAGACCGCGACGTGTTGTTCCTCGTTACACTGTTCAGTTTTCAAAGTTTTCATTGGACTGGTATGTTTATAGTGCCAGATATTTACCTGCATCTCACCTCAGTTCTGGGTACAGGTTACTGTGAGCTGTGTCAACACACGTGTAGTGAGCTGTGTCAACACACGTGTAGTGAGCTGTGTCAACACACGTGTAGTGAGCTGTGTCAACACACGTGTAGTGAGTGGTAAATGATGATCTTAACTTTAAAGAAAGATCACATATATAATGGCAGAGAACCTTGTATGATGAACTTTTTCTTGGTTCTTTGTTATTTTTGAATGCTGCTGAAAAATGTCTTTATAACCCTGTTTAACAAATATTCTCTAATATGCAGACACCTTAATCAGAAGAGTGTTTAGTAGTTACTTGTTTTTAAACTTCAATCCATGACACTTACTTAAATATATTGCTCTTTAAATTTTATGTATATGGTATTAAATATACAACGGTTGTATTTCCACTTAATATGCCTCTTAATTATGTACTTTATTAATAGTTCTTTTATGCTGTATCTTTCAAATAATGTTGTTTGTTTCAGCCGTAGCTGTGATATGATGGAGCTGAGGCGGCGTTACCAGAACTTGTATATCCCAAGCGATTTCTTTGATGCTCAGTTTACCTGGGTGGATGCTTTTCCTATGTCTAGACCATTTCAGCTGGGAAACTACTGTAATTTCTACGTAATGCATAGAGAAGTAGATCCTATAGATAAAAACGCTGCTGTCCTTGATCCACCTGATGCTGATCATCTGTACAGTGCAAAGGTTTGTACAGGTTTCCAGTATTATGACTATTCATTAGAAATGTTTTTCTCATTAGGGTGAATAAATGAGTATAAATGAACTGAAAATATTCTATGGTGATTTGAGCAAAATACAACATTTTAAACTTTTCAGTAAAGGGTTAGTATGTAGAACTTGAAGAATAATGACTGAAATTCAGCTTGTTTTTCTGTTACTAGAGCTGTCCTAAATCTTGTTTTTTACTGAGGTCTCTTCCATTCGCTGCACACAATTGCACTGATCTGATATAGGAAAGAAAGACAGCTCCTGCAAGATCTCCTAATGTATTTCTTGGACAATTTGTTCTAAATAGTTAATGGATCCCCCCTTTTTTCCTTCAAGGGTCCTTTTTGTGCAGTTTGTGCTCTTCTGTTCAGTGATAAATCTGGAAAAAAAAAGAAAGAATATATCTCAATATGTATTATTTGGCTGGAATTACTTTAATTGAAAGTAGATTGAGCATATTGGGATTATCTGAATGTCAAAAAACACTTCAGTATCAAAATGTCTTCCTAGAATTTGTTCTGTTTGGAAGCTCTTTCATTAAAATAGGTCTGAGATTTTTTTTAGAAGTATTTCATGTTAAAGATATGTTTAGAAAGAAAACTGCCCATAACCCCTGTATTTCTGAAATACTTAACTTTCTTTCTCTGTATAAAAACTTTGGCTCAGGTATCAGGCATAGTGTTTTTTTCAGTCTATTGATGCAGAGCAAGAGTTCTCTTTCAGAAAGTTAAGCTTCAAAATGTATTCAGTATCTGAGGAATAGCATCTTGTTTCGTAATACTAAACTGTTCAGGATATAAAGCAACCTTGTTAGATTTGACTGTTAATGAGATGCTACAAGGATGCAGATGAATGTATTGGTCAATTCTCTTGTACCAGATTGTGACAAAGTGGAAGGGGTCATTTACTGAAAACAGAAATTTACTCGGTGTGCTTCTTGGTACAGGGTATTTGGCATAAAGTGGTAACATGTGAAGTATGTTACTTTTACAAGCTTTCTATGGGTTGTTTTGTTTTTTTTTTTTTTAATAAGATCACACATTGCATCCATATGGGACAGAAAAATTGGTCCTTGGCAGACCTTTTAACACTTGGTTCTACACTTTTATTTTACCTTTACTTGTTCTGATTTTTTGTGACATTAAGGAAAAGGTACTAGTATGTAAGTGTTTGTAAGTTGTGGTCATTGTTTACTAGTGGTAGTGGGAGAGCTTCACAAGCCTGATTTGACTTACACAACAGGTGATGTTGATGGCTAGTCCTAGTATGGAAGATCTCTATCACAAGTCATGTGCTCTGGCTGAAGATCCCCAAGAACTTCGTGATGGATTTCAGCATCCTGCTAGACTTGTAAAGGTAAATATGCTTCAGTGCCAGATACTTTTAGCAATAAAGGTTGGTTATAGAGCTTTAAAATATTTGTCTACAAGGAAGGAGTTTGCAGGCACCTAAATGATGGCTCAATTTTTCCTCTGAAGAGACCTAGTTTGTATGTCAACTCTTTCTGGTTTACAGGAGCTCCATCTTCACTGCTGTCACATTTAGTGAGTTAAATGTTTAACAGATATTTGGAGAAACCTATATTAATGATATAATAATTAACTTTGTTAGCCTTTTTTAACAAGCTCCTAGACTTTTTTTTTAAGGGCTCAGCTGTGAAGAGAATACAATTGAAGGAACAGTTAAGTAACCATTGTATTAAATGAAATTTAACTGTTGTTAAACTGAACAACCTGTAAGTGCTGTGGTGCTTCAGGACAACACAGACTTATTTTCCAATTTAAACTCCATCATCTTAAAGCAAGTAGGAGTACTTGAATTTATAGATATAATGCCCTTGTCTTTTCTAGCTTTGCTTTATTGCTTTTAAGCAGGAACATCTGTAAATGTGTACTGGAAATAAGACCATTTAAATTAGTACCTGGTTGCCTTTTGTGTTAGGCGGCTTTTAATTGCAAAGGAACAAGCCTATACCAATAAAGAAACCTGATGGAAAGTCTTGCAAACAAGAATGAGTGATGATGTTTCAACCTATTCCATTTCTGAAATAATCTGTGGAAGAAAATAACTGAACTCTTTCTTGAATGACTTTCATTTTCAGATTTTAAAATAATGTGACAGTTTACTCATGGATTTCAGTGTGCGTTCTATGAAATATTCTTTGCACTTTGGGAAAATGACTCTCTACCCCAGCAGGGGAACATTCAGAAGACTCTCTTTGTCTAGTTTTTAGTGGGTATGAAAGGCAAAGATGAAGCTATGGCTATTGGAGGACACTGGTCCCCATCACTGGATGGACCTGATCCAGAAAAGGACCCTTCTGTGCTGATAAAGACGGCTATTCGTTGTTGCAAGGCTCTTACAGGGATTGACTTAAGTGTGTGCACTCAATGGTAAGTACTGTACTGCAAAGCAAAGTACGCTGTAGAAATCCTTGTCTTTAGCAGCAATCTAAAAAAGCAGCTTTGACAGCTGCTCTTGGTAGTACAGGTAAACTACTCAAAGGATGTTCTGTTTTGTTATGGGCTTGACCTGGTACCAACTGTGCTGAATACTACATTAGGAACTAATTACAAATTGTGGATTTATTTGACATGTTATGCTGTAATTTTTTAATGAATGTGCATTGAAAATATTTTTCATTTTGTGCATAGCTGGAGAAGATCGTCAAGAGAACTTCATTTCATTGTTCTTTTGTTATAAATAAATAGCCATTTGTTATATAGCCATATTTTCTCTTGATGAATTTTTGTCCTGTATTAACACTCATCGCAGTCTATTGTATGCTGAATTTGAAGTGGTTCAACAACTTTTATTTGCACATTAAACCGATGTGTGCTAAACAACAAGTTATATAAATTTTTTTTTGTTCTCTTCCTTTTCAGTTGTGATATCTTGTTACAAATGTGCCAAAAGAGAAAATATGGCTTCCATAATTTTTTTCTTTAGATAAACTTCAAGGTCTTGCAGCAAAGTTTCTTTACTTGATGTGCTACAAGTGATCTAGGCTCTTTAAAATGTATTGTAGAAATTTTTTTTCCAACATGCTTCTTCCCTTGCAACAGGTACCGTTTTGCAGAGATTCGCTACCATCGCCCTGAGGAGACCCACAAGGGGCGTACAGTTCCAGCTCATGTGGAGACAGTGGTTTTATTTTTCCCGGATGTTTGGCATTGCCTTCCCACCCGCTCAGAGTGGGAAACCCTCTCCCGAGGATACAAGCAGCAGCTGGTCGAGAAGCTTCAGGGTGAACGCAAGGAGGCTGATGGAGAACAGGCACTGAACGCTAATCCCTTTTTCTATTTCTGCTTCTCACAGGCACAGGAACACAGGCACAAAATGCACACCACATACTACACAACATACATACATAGGAGGAACATAACTGGTAACAATGACTGGTAAACCAGCTTTCAGCAGTGTAGTGAATGTTGTTTTTTTTTTATTTCAGCTAGTTCACTAACTTTTAATGTGTATGCCGATATTACAAATGGAATTAAATTGTGCTTATGATGCGCAGAAAATTTTTTATCGTAGATGTAGTTGCTGGAATCTGGGACCAGTTGTTGAGTGGGATGCAGTTTATGAATAGCTGTCTTTAAAACATTTTGCCATTTTCTAAAACTTCTAAATTCTCTCTTGTGGCCCTTTCTCATTGTCATATTTGAAATTGAATAAACACTAGTCTGAAACATCTGAATTTCAGGCCATGTGGCTGATCAACATCTTGGAGTAAGGGAAGGTCTGACTGAACAAAGAGTAATTTGGGGGATTTAAAATCTGGGGGAAGATCACACACTGTGTGGTTAAAGGAGACCAGCAGTGTCTGTGTAACCCCCACGTTCTTTGTGGTGTTGTTTATCACCGTTTTGTGTTCCACAGATCTGGCTTGTATTGGCTGAGTGGCACTGTGATCATTTATAAAGTGGTAGAATGTGTGTGTGAACTTGTCAAAATAATAACTTTAGGAGAAGACTATCTGAAACAGTTGTGACCTTGCACAGATCAGCAACAGAATTTAAAAAATAACTGAAATGCTTTCAAGCTTTCTGAATGATAATTTCTAAATTTTGTTTGTCAGGATGAAGAGGAAAAGGATGATGGGGAAGCTAAAGAGATCTCTACACCTACACACTGGTCTAAACTGGATCCGAAAACAATGAAGGTAACTAACACTTTTCTTAGAATTTTACTCCATTGTACATTTTACTTCTAAGGCATGGCCTAAAGTATAGCTGTATGTTCCCTTAACTGAGCAAAAAATTTCAGTTGTGTTTTATCTTCCTTATTGATGTAGTATCACAATATGCAAGAGTGACTTCTGATTTTAATAAGCGAACAGAGCTCATTGAAACTATTCTGTTCTTTTTAACTTTGTACAATTAAACCATGTTACATACAATACATTAACTGGAAAATGATAAGTCTGCAGTAATCTGGTCAAATCTACTTGCATTTAAAACGTGGGGTCAAAAATACTTTAATGTTAGTTTAGAAAGGTGATAATTATACAAAAATGTCAGGATACATAATAAAAAGTTTCCTAGAAAATAATAGTAGTAGTAAATTATTTTGCTATAGTAAAATCCTTTCCCTGCCTTTGTGAAAAGTCCCTCAAAAAAAGGGTTATTTGAGAAGAAATACACAGTTTTGAGGAAGAAAATACAGTTGACTTTTCAGTGCTCTTACTTTTTACTTCACCTTTTCTGATAATCATGTTTTGCAATGTCACTGGTTGATACTACCTACAGACCTTTTATTTACCAGGTAAATGACCTTCGCAAAGAATTAGAAAGTCGAACCCTTAGCTCTAAAGGACTGAAATCTCAGTTGATAGCTCGACTGACAAAGCAGCTGAAAGTAGAGGAACAAAAAGAAGAGCAAAAGGAGCTAGAGAAGTCTGAGAAAGAAGAGGAAGAGGAGGAGGATAGGAAATCTGAAGATGACAAAGAGGTTAGGTTTTGAACATATTTGGTTTAAGTCTTATTAAATATACTTAAAGTCTTATTAAATATATGTAAATATGTAAGTATTATATACAAGTACTATAAGAAGTACAGGAATATACATAGTTGTGTTGGGATGTCATAGTTCTCAGACATCTACTGGGAACTCTTTCTGAAACTTGAGCTGCTGAATTGGAATGAAATCTTGGCAAGTTTTAATTTCTTTATATCAGCAAAGTCAGTTGAAATGTACAACTGCACTAAGGGTGTCTGAATTAATGTCAGACTTACATATGTAAGGAAAAATAAATCCCAAACTCCTGAGAAAAACTATGCTTGAGAACAGGTGAGCACACTTAACAAGATCTTAACCACTGAAACCTATATGAGAAGCAGCTGCTGCTTAATTGTACTGGCATTTAGTAGCACACGAGCCTTGGGGAATTCTTGGGGAAATGGGAGGAGGGCAGATTCCTGTCTGGAAAAGCTTATAGTGCCTCAAAGAGTCCAGTTTGTTCACATGACTAATGGTTTTCTTAGGCTTGTTTTCCCTTGTTATGAAGTTTTTATTCTTGCTTTTGGATAAACCTCCTGTTTGTTGAAGTCTCTCAGTGTTGCAGTTGGTAGTTTCAGTACTGCTTTGCTATTTCACAAAGATAAACAAGATCTGGGCAATAAGGCCAAAGCTCAACCACAGAAAAGTGGCATAAATGTATGGAGAATGTACTGTGTGTTTGTTGCTTTTAAAACCTGCCTGTTTGTGTATTCTTAGTTACTAATCAATACAGGATGATTTGAAGTCTTACACACCTGTGTAAACCTTGTTGAGGGAGCAAAGGCTATGTGCTTGCTAATTCTGTTAGCTGCTACCTTCTTGCACAGCTTGGATGGCTTTCGCCTATCTTGGGGTTTCTTGCCACAGCTTTAAGACTGGGGGAGGGAGCTTTGATTTTGCTTGCTTTTTGAAAAAGCACAAGCTCTGCCATGACTTTTTTCATACTCATAATATCTCTTGGCAATCAGTAAGCTGCTTGGTATTTTACCTTTTTCAAACTTTTGTTTTATTTGCATCAGTTGCATCTGTAGAGATTGCATTTCACATATCCAAAGAACTGAGAAAATTGTCATATGGTAATTGTTGAGGCAGTGTTGGATATATTTGGGAAGATGATGTATGAAGCCTTTAGTTTTCCTGTGTAAGGAATAAGACACCTTACTGTACTTTGCCGCTCTAAAAACACCCCTAAACAAACAAAGGACCCCTCAGGAGTAATGATTCCTTTGCTGGCTTGCATGCCGTTTCTTGAAGAGAACTAGTTTGATTCCTTCCAGCATTGAGTAACCACACTGCAGCTAGCACCATAAGACAGTTGGAATGTGCTCGTTGCTCTGTGGGCTAAACAACATTGCATGTCCTACTTTGTGTCGCTCAAGTTTCCAGTCATCTTAGATGAGTGTTGGCAGTGGACACAGGATGTATTCTGGAAATTCTAGTCTGTGACTTCTGTGTTCTGTGTTGCATTCAGTAGGCTGGGCTTTCCCTCACTTTCTTCAAAGCACTGAGTCCTAAAAACTAATATGTAGACTGAAACTTCAGCTTTGGAATATGCTGTATGTTATTTTTTGCCACTTTTTAGGAAGAAGAAAGAAAACGTCAAGAAGAAATAGAACGTCAGCGGCGGGAGAGACGATACATCTTGCCTGATGAACCAGCAATCATTGTACATCCAAACTGGGCAGCAAAGAGTGGGAAGTTTGACTGTAGCATTATGTCTCTTAGTGTTCTTCTGGACTATAGATTAGAAGATAATAAAGAACATTCCTTTGAGGTAATTTAGCTATGCTACGCCATTCGTGTGATAACAGCAGTGTTCTTAAATAGTAAAAGTTTATGATAGCCTGGCAAAATAAAACTTAGGTTAGTTTCTTTGTGCAGTACATGGAAAAAAATGTCCAGTCTTTGGTACGTGGTTTATAATAACAGTATAGTCACTGTATGATATCCAGAAAAATTGCACAGGTTTTCAGATACATAACTAAGTTTATAATTTATACAGCTGATCTAGGTCCTGAGCTACTGCAGTACAGGAGAGAAGCATTTTTATGAAGTTGGTTAAGGTTTCTGTATTCAAAGCAGATAGTAACAGATCTGACACTACATAAAATTCTGACATGGTAAAAGTTGGTAAGATAGCACCTCATAGCTATTTAATCGTAAGTGTATAAAATTTTAATATATATTTTTGAACTTTTTGTTCTCTTTTCATTCTTTATGTGCAGGTATCATTGTTTGCAGAACTCTTCAATGAAATGCTTCAGAGAGATTTTGGTGTCAGAATTTACAAAGCACTGATTTCTCTCCCAGAGAGGGAGGACAAAAAAGACAAAAAAAGCAAAAAAGAGGAGAGAAAAGAAAAAAAAGAAGAAAAAGATGACGAAGCAGATGATCCGAAACCTAAGAGGAGAAAATCTGGAGATGATAAAGACAAAAAAGAAGACAGAGATGAAAAGAAGGTCTGCAGCTAGCTCATATAAAGTCTTATCCTGTCTGGATCAATATTAAACTGTTTCTATTTGAATTTTACTTTATTGCTTTTGACAACTCCGGTCTTGTAGTGTTAGTTAATTAACTTGACTCGTTGATCTATTTAAATATGCTTCAACCATATTCAGTAATTTAAAAATTTTACAGGTGTATTGGCGGTATTAACATTCAGCTATATCACATAGATTTGTATTTGCTTATTTAAAGTATCTAAATATAAACAGATGCAAATTTTGAATGAATGGTAGTGAGGTTTTTACTTTCCTGTTTTTTAGTTCTGACTGGATAAATTTTTAGGAACTTTTGTTACAGAGGGAAGATAAAAGGAAAGATGATTCTAAAGATGAAGAAGAAACTGAAGAAGACAATAATCAAGAGGAATATGATCCCATGGAGGCAGAAGATGCTGAAGATGAAGATGAAGGTATCTTGAATTATAGATAATGTGGCTTTCAAAATTTTTTTAAATTGCCATTCAGTATATTCTTTCATGCTGTAAAATGCATTGGAAATAGACAATTCAAAATTGCATTATTAGACTAATTTTATTTTAGTAATTCTGACCAGATCTACTTAAAAACTAGCTGTGATACTCAAAGTAAGGCATGTATATAGAAGTGGTTTTATTTTTTTCAGAAGGCAGACCACTCGCAACTCCCATTGAAGTCAGTAGATGTGAGTATTCAGCACCTCTGAAAAACCAAGCCACTTTTAAAAGTGCCTAACTTCCTATTCCTCAATTCTGAAATGTCATCCTGTTTTTATTCGGCCAGAATGTAGTGTGGGGTGCTCTTTATGTGATGTTACGAGGAGTTGATTTCTGTTTGGGTGGAGTTGTGTTTGCCTGAAGAAACAGGGAGAGGGGTTGGGGAACTTTCTTGTCTCCAGGGAGGAGCAGTAGCACTCTTTCCCTGCTCAGAGATGTGTAAGGCACAAGGCATGGTGTATGCTTTTTGGTTTGTACTTCTTTGGGGTTTTTGTCCTGTTGTGGAGAATTTTTGCTGGAGACGTGGGTGTGAACTACTTGGGTATTGCAGTCCCTGCATTTTCAGTTGATTTTTTGGCAGAGTACTGCACCAGCCTTAAAAAATTCGTGCTTATCTGTGGTTTCCAAAATAACTCTTACTTGTTTATAATCTGAGAGAGTGCCCTGGGCTTGTCTGTTCCATACAAGTGCTACTGCTTCCCATAATCTGTCCTTGTGCCATTCCCACTCAGAGTTGCTGAGAAAAATCCAACATGCCCTGGAGGTGCAGGAGAATGCTGTTGGTTCTCAGAAATGTGGTGGCAACATTAGACAAGTGTTGTGATACATAGTTTTTTTCCAAAGTTTTCCTCACAAGAAAGGTGAGCTTAAAGCTGAACTTGGCACAAGATTCTGTGACCAAAGACTTCCACATAAGGTACAGAGCTGCATGCCATAATCCGTCCCTGCAGTTGCCATATTCATTTTTCTCTCTTGATTTTAGATTTAGTTTTTACTGTCTACATTTAAACAAGAAACCTGTCGTTTGTAATTCACATCTAATAAGCGATGTGATCTGTAATTTCTTGGAGAATCTAAATCATAGGATCAGTAATATCTCACTCAGACATCAGTGTAAACACTTGCTTTTAATTATAGAGTGATATAAAATATTTGAGAGTAAATAGTACTGATTTTGTCCTAATAGGAACAACCACAGCTGAATGCAGACTCTGCCAAGCCTCATTAGGGAGAATTGTGGTAATTTTCTGTACACCACTTAAATAGATGGTGATGTTGGCGGAACTAATTTTGGCCTAGTTAGCATTTGTTTCAGCTCTTCTATCCTGTATGTGAGAAAGAATCACAGGGGAAAAAAAATTAGAAATTACTTATGTTAAAATAAGACCAGGTAAAAATCAAAATTTACCAGGACTCACTTAAATGCCTTTTAAAAATTATTTTTCAGGGAAATATTTTAATTTCAGATATTTGGGGGTTTATGTGAACTTTCTAAATGAACATATGTATTTTGAGAGAATGGTTAGAGAATCTTTTGCTGTGGGTGTGTTGAATTTTCTTTCTGTTTTACAGACCGGGAGGAAGAGGAAATAAACAAACGGGAGGACAGAAGAGAGGGAAATAGGCATTGTAAAGAGAGGTCGTCTAAAGATAAAGTAATTAATGCCTTTGTTAACAACTACATATAACCTTGTTAGAGGTGTCCTAATTAGAACTTTATTGTAAGACCTATTTACACTCCTTGATTACTTCAGCACTTCTGGACTGAATCATTTAGTGTATATAGAAGTTAAGGAACATGTGACAGCTTTGGGTAAGGTGCTTACAATCTACAGTCGCTTATGTTTTAAAGTTCATTGGGTGAAAGCTGTTGGAAAAACTTTAATATATGAGATACTGATCTGTCTGCAAGATGTGAGGCCTAGCGCTGTATGTGCATATAAAAGGCAGCAGATGCGATTATTTTATCTGTTATTTTCAACTGCTGTGTTCTTACAAAAGAAAAGCAGAAGCTTAGCTTGATTGATAAACTGGCTTTTCAGTTGTGACACTTGGAAACATTGTGTGATGTATTTACATCTCTGGGCAGGAAAATGGATGCTTTTTGTGTCATGAGGCCAAATAACTTGCCTCCACAGTTCAGATTAAGGTACAGCATAAATTTGATTTGTTACACTTAAACTTTCTTTATAAATGCAAGAATAAAACAAGTTTCTGATTCTCTTTATTTTTTTCTTCAAGAAAAAAGTAAAAGATGTAGGAATTGGAATACTGGGAAAACCCAGTCTGCAGAACTTCTGTAGCTGTGAGAGCTGGATGCTCATTCATTGCATGTTTATGAGGATTTCACTTTGAAAACAGGTGTTTGGTGAAGTGTATGATTGGGAGGAAAAAGGATGTTTGCTATTAATTGTTTAATTAGTTCTTCAATTTTTTTACATATTAGCATGAACAAAAGGAAAGTGTCTGTTAACTGAAAAGTTTACATGTTTTTAGTAAACAGGGGGAAAATTATATTTTAACTTCCTAATGATCCCATAATAAATTTTCTGTAGGAGAAGGACAAGACACAGATGGTAACTGTTAATAGGGATCTTCTGATGGCTTTTGTTTATTTTGATCAAAGTCATTGTGGATATCTTCTGGAGAAGGACATGGAGGAGATACTGTACACTCTTGGACTACACCTGTCGCGTGCTCAGGTTTTGTATAGTAATAGAATTTCCCTAAGTTTTCCAAGTTAAAACGTTCTTGTTTAGGTAATATAATGTCTGTGTGTTAAGTAACACTATTTCTTTCCACGGCTGTGTTTTAGGTCAAGAAACTTCTTAATAAAGTAGTGCTTAGAGAATCTTGCTTTTACAGAAGACTAACAGATACTTCTAAAGATGAAGAAAATCAAGAAGAGTCTGAAGAGCTACAGGAAGATATGTTAGGTAGGTTTGGGTTTTATTTAATGCCACAAAATTACAGAGTATTGATTCTGTGTGAATAATAATGTTCAGAGATACTTCCTTTCTTGCAGAAACTAATTCAGGTCTGCAGGGAACCTGCGAAGTTGGAAGAATAAATCCTGGGCAGTTCAGAAATTACAGTATTTCTCCCTTCCAACACATCCTATTGCATCTGTATGATAAATCTGAGTATCTTGAAACAGGAAGGAAGACAGAGGTTAATGTTTAATATTGATGAACAACATTTCTCATTCACAGCGTTCTGGAGTCAGAAGGATCAGTGCTCTAGGTAGTAGAACAGAGCCTGATTTTTGAAGACAAATTACTGCAAAAAGGAGGAAGAGAAAAATGTCATGAAAGAGCATGCTCCTTTTGGGGAGGGGGAAATTGCGATAGGGAGGAGAGAAATGTGAGGAATAGACGAGCAAGGTTGAATCTGTTCTTTTAGGACTTTGTTCTTTTAAGAAGTTTTTGAGATTGGTGACAGAATGAGTATTTCCTAATGCTACTTAATCTAATACAGGAAACAGATTACTGTTACCATCACCGACTATAAAGCAAGAATCAAAAGCCATAGAAGAAAATGTTGGCCTCATTGTGTACAATGGAGCTATGGTGGATGTTGGGAGCCTTTTACAGAAGCTGGAGAAGAGTGAAAGAGTGCGGGCAGAGATAGAACAAAAGCTTCAGTTATTAGAAGAAAAAACAGGTGGGACATTACTTTGAAGGTGGTACTTACATGGATGCAAGATGCCAAGACTTTTTAAGTAGATAAAACAATTTGAGTAATATTTGTGATCTAAATTCCTTAGCTAATTGCATACTGAAAACTTCTGTTTTCTATTTCACAAGTCCTTTGAACTTGCACAGCAACTCTTGAGTACCATTGTCACCGTGCTGAAATGCTTTTTTTTTTATTCAAGTTGAATGCAAGACTTTCAAATGTAGTCAGAATTGAGTATTATCGATTGGTAATGCAATGCAGTTCTTAATGTTTTTTAAAATTAATAGTTATGGTGTTGGTATATAAATGGAATACAAAGTACACAGCATTGGAAGTGATTAAACTTTTTTTTTCCCCCCTAAGATGAGGATGAAAAGACCATACTACAACTGGAGAATTCTAACAAAAGTCTCTCTACGGAGCTCAAAGAAGTTAAAAAGGACCTTGGCCAACTGCAAGAACACTTGAAGATCTCAGATGATAAAAATTTGCAATTTGAGGGTCAGCTGAATAAGACAATCAAAAATTTAGCTACTGTTATGGATGAAATACAGAGTGTTCTTAAACAGGTTAGAGTTGTTCAATTCCATTTTTTATTATTGTATGTAAGCTTCCTGTAGACTAAATTATTAGAACAGAAACTTCAGAATAAAAAAAAACTTCATATTAATTCAGGGCAGTAGTATCTTAATATCATAGAAACATAGAATGGTTTGGGTTGTAAAGGACCTTAAAGATCATCAAGTTCCAGCTCCCCTGCCATGGGCAGGGACACCCTCTACTAGACCAGGTTGCTCAAAGCTTCATCCAGCCTGGCCTTGAACACCTCCAGGGATGGGGCATCCACACCTTCCCTGGGCAACCTGTGCCAGTGTCTCACCAATATAAATATAAAAGATATTCAATGTGATGCTGATTATTTAAAGACAACAAATAAATGGGTTTTTTTCTAAGCTTGAAACACATGTTCTTAACTTAAATGTTTTTTTAAAATGTTTAAAAAATAATGTAAATCTCAAACCATCTTAATGTTTTCCTGTCATGATCTTGTCCATCCCCAACAATCCAAATATGCTCTTCTCTTTGATCAGTTAGGAGTAATTTTTCAAGGTCAAACTTAATTATTTCCATTTATGTGGGGGTATTTGAGTAAAATGAGTTTTAAGCAAACCACATAATACTCCAGAGCATTTCTATCCCTGTACAGAAAGATATGTGCATATTCCTTAGGAATGCTGTAGGGGCCCATTAAGTAAGGGTGAAAAGAAGTAGGTTATGAAAACTAATGAGTGGCAAGCTGGTACTATTAGGGAGCCTTGCTTCTACTCTTGTCTACATTTATTTTTAAAAGACAATATAGCATCTGTAAAAGCTGTAACAATGAAACAAAAACACGCACAAAATACCCTAGAAAACTTGGCAAATGTTAGAACTTCCTCCCCTCCCTTGAAGGATACAAGTGATGCGTCACTGTAGCTTATTAAACTGGCAGTACCTTGCAGCCATATGTCATCAGTATTGTTATGCAGTCATGTGCTTCACTGTGTGTTGTAGACCTACTACTCTACCAGAACCGGAAGCTGAAGGCACTCCCTAACCCTTTTGCCAAGCTCTTAGCTGAATTAAATCGCCTTGCTTGTTCTGTCTGGTGTTTTTGAGATGAAAATATCTTCTAAGCCTAGAATGGCTTTGACCAATATAGGTATTTTATGTTAGAACTGTTATGTTTAATTTAATGGATTTTACAAAAACTGTTTTCAGTTGCTCTTTAAAAACAAACAAAATCCCAAAGCAACCTCCTGCCAGTAAATGGAGAGGGGGAGCAGGGAGAAAGCCCAGGAACCTCTAAACCTTTAGACTATAAAGTAAGGCTTCTGGGGATGTTTTTGTGCT
This sequence comes from Syrrhaptes paradoxus, assembly GCA_013400615.1. Classification (NCBI taxonomy): domain Eukaryota; kingdom Metazoa; phylum Chordata; class Aves; order Pterocliformes; family Pteroclidae; genus Syrrhaptes; species Syrrhaptes paradoxus. The sequence continues at coordinate 29,074 of VZTO01027704.1, forward strand.
TCTCTTCAGAAGTGCTTAGGTCACATTTAATTTCTGTCCCCTCAGTTTTTCAGGAAGTTACTGGAAATATCAATTGGTTATAGCTAAACAGAGTAAGATACCAGTTCACATAGTTTTTAAAGTTGACACCAAACAGTATTTTTGTCACGTCTGCTTTACAGTTCACATCAGAAATAACACTTCTAGAATTCATGTTGTCCTCTCCCATCTTTCTTTTAAAGGATATTGTGAAGAACGAAGATAAAGATCAGAAATCCAAAGAAAATGGAGCAAACGTATGATAAAACTGCTGCTGTTTAGAGGAATGATGTTACATAATGTAATATAAGTCATGATACCAGAATGTATGGGAAGTGATGCATGTTTGATTTTAGTAGTATAAATATCTTAGTTCCAAAAGATGTATAAAGTTTTATGAACATGAGTGTCTGCTTCTGAAGATTGCTTGTAATTCTTAGCATTTGAGACACTCCTCAAGTGAAAATAATTTTGCATTGCAAAATGGTCTAGGATGAACTTTGTGATAGTTTTAACCCTAATAAAGTTCATCAACTTAATGAACAGTAGCAAGTATTTAATTACCAAATGTTTTTCATTAAAGTCTAGTGAAATCAAATTTTTCATTATTTATAGAATTGCCATTTTTAGGTTTTTATTTCGGTCTAATTAGTCTTTTTAAATTCAAATATAAATCGCAAAATAGCATGCTGCTTAATTTTGCAAGTAAAGATTTTTTTTTTAAAACAAAAAGCTTCTTGGATTTTTTTTTACTTCTCGCACCTTTCTTCTCCCTTCCAAATGTAACTTTCTTTCCTAAAGCTGCTTGTATTAAAGCCTCATAATATACAGTAGTTCACGAGTTAAGAAAGCAATAGAAACGTACCAAAATACTGGTAGCGTTGTGAGATTTATATGAAAATACATGGGCCTGTTTTAAATATGTCATTTATGTTCCTTTAATTGTTCTTCTCTTTGGATTAATATATATGCTCCTTTTTCATAACAAATGCAGTGTCTTAAAATGTATGGTTGGATATCAGGCCAGTAGTTGTCAGAGTAATGCCTTACATGGAGCAAAATGTACCATTGTATGCCACCTCTAATTAAATTTGGACTTATTTCTTAATTTGTGTAATTACTTCAAAAACTTTAGTCCAACAAAAGAATGGATACATAAGTCAATACTTCATGTACTGCTACTAAGGAGCAGGACACAACTTGGTTTGTTGGAAGTGGGTAAGATTGTCTTCCTTTGTGTTCACAAACACTAGAGATCTAAACGTAAAAAAGTGACATCATTGTCAAAGGCAACTTATTCAAATAATGTGAAATATGATCAATTGTATTTTGGTGCAACTTCCAGGAAAATTAAGAGTTTTGAAGGTTGGGACAGAAGTGTTTTATAGAAATGGTTAATTTTATCAGACCTTTTCTTCTTTAGCTTAGATATCTTAGGTAACTAAATACCTGTTAGGCGAGTCCAAGTGCCATAATATGTATGAATAACCTACATGGAAACTCGTGTAGCTTTACTGAGATACACATTAAAATGTCTGAATTTATGTTCAAAAGAGTCTAAGCTGGTGCTTCTGTCACTTACCATTCTTGACTCTTTTGGAGCTAGACAAGTAAAATATCTTTTCATTAAAATAACATGCATAAGCTTCCCCCTCATTCATCTCAGTTGAGTCACTGTATATCTTAACTGTTCACATTAAAGTGGGAGTACTATAAAAACACTAATTATTGCGTATAAGTACCCAGAAAATGCATGCTTTAGGGATTAAGAGAGAACATCTCGTTAGAATGGTTGAATGAGGATGGTGATAAATTGATCTTCTGAAAAGCATTGTCTATGGTGTACAGATGGTGTTAATGAATTCTTTTGTAATCAAATTATATTTTTCACCTTTACCTTTGTACAAATTGTTGACAGCATGTTTCATTTCTGGTGTTGAGCACTGTTTATTTAAATGGACTTGAAAGGATTGCGCTTGAAATACTTTGTGACTTCTCAGCAGTACATGTGAACATACAACAAAATAATTCTAGAAGTCAAGATAACATTTTTAGTCACACTGAAACATTTGTTGAAGTACTTTGCTGCGGTATTTTTTCCTTAAACTGCTGAGTTGAAAGCAGTTGTTGCAACAAGCAGGCCTTATCTTGTGTTTCAGTGAGTGGCCCTGTAAGATAGTTGCTAGATCGACACAGACTTTTACAGTATTTAGGAAAAAATGTATTTGTTAGAATGAGTGTAATCTTTCTCTATATTGCTTTGATGTAATAGTGTTCCAGATACTATGTACAGTCTGCATTTATGTTGGAAAGGAAATTAAAAGGGTAAAGAATAAAGGAAAAAAAACCCAAGGTGTAAAGTTCTACAACCTGTATGGATCTTGACCAGTCTCCTGAAGCACAACTAATCTGAGGAAGAACAGACACCTCTACACCCTCTTTTTACACAAGGTTCTGTATGTACACAGCATCAGTACTGGTTGTTAGCTAAAGTTTCTTGGTAATAGTCCCAGTAATATAACTAATTCTCAAGAATCTTTGAGTAAAAGTAATGGAGGTTTGAAGAAGCAATATTTAGTTCTAATGTATGAACAATGTTTTTGCATTTCGTGTCTGCACTTCCCACTTCGTGGGCTTTCCACTTCCAAGTCTTTTACTACATATCAGTTGCTGGTGAAGGGCTGGTAAAAGTGAGACTAACCCAGGCCTTACTCTGCTTCAACATCCAATTTGTTTGTAGTTTAAAAATAATCATAGATGCTCTATGGAAAGAATTAAATCGCAGGCTGCCTTGTTCTGTAGAGAAAGCAGGCCAGTAAGTGGAATCTGATTATTTCTGGATTATAATCACATTATATATCTGATTATAATCTGGATTATTTCCCTCCCCTTTTGTATTTTGTCTGGTATAGGGGAACTAATGAGTTAACGCTTACAAAGTGATATTCAGACTAGTGCATGTCTGTGAATAAGGCTAGGCAGAAGCTTCTGAGTTACGCATGTACACACAGAATGGTCTAGAATAAAGCAGACTCTCTTGAGGCCCCTTTGGTTTTGCTCTGGTAATGAAAAGGTAGAAGTATATTGTTTCAGTGCTTACATAGCAACAGTGGCAAAGAGACCAACCGTGAATTTTTGCAAAGTTTTCTGAAGTATTGAGGATTGCATCCAGGATAATGGAGCTGCTTCCAGCACTGCTGCATGTTCTACCATGATGAAGACATCTGTTTTCTTGACTTGAGACAGGGGGTCTTAAAGTTAACAAGGGCTCAGAGGATAACTCTATTCAGAATAGCTGTTCGGACAATATATGATTAATGTTTGCCGTGCTTGCGAAGGCAGGATGAGAGGACCAAAGCTGTCATGATAAGGGGAGGATCTGCTAACCCAAACGAGAGGAGAGAATACAACACCTGCAACGCCACGGAGATAGGGAGGGCTGCTTGAGGCTCCAAACAAACTCTATAATACATGGTATTATGATACAGAGGATAAATTTAGTTTTGGAACACACCAAATATTGCCTGAAGTTATATGTTTTGTAGTGCTTTAACTGTGGTTAGGAACATTGCTTTTGAATTTCTAGATATCTGGTACCTGAATTTGTATTTAAAATATGTGACAGTGCAGTTGTATGGTGCTTTTGATTTATTGTATCCTTCCGGTTTTTAAATTGTTCTCTTTAACGAGTGGATTCTAACTTGTTTGAGGATTCAGATCAAGTACCCTATACTACATGTAAGAATTAGTATCTTTTTGGGTGTGATTCAGTAATCCTGCAAGCTGTTGTATCTAACCCAATATTACTTCAGTTCTCTTTATTCTTTTCCCTAAAATGACAGAATAGTGGTACTGAGATTTATTTGTTGCATGCTGCAATTTGTTTTTTTGATGCTGGTTTATGAGGTTAAATTACCAGAGTTTTTCTGTAGTTCCTGCAGTATTTCACTACACTCGAACTATTACAGAGCATCTTAAGCTACAGATGCATGTTGAAATACTTTCTTGACTGAAATTGTTGAAATTGTTCAGTGATGACCTCCTATTTCGAACTAATAGTCTTCTCTTCCCGGACTGAGGAAGGAGCTTGTGTAGCTAGCTTTTATTCTTGCTAATAACTTGGTCTGCAGTGCCAAAGCATGTTCAATAGGCAAGCAATCTCTTAGTGTGGTGAGGTCTGACCATTTAATTTATTTGTGGGAGGTGAGTGATATTGGTCCATGTGGTCCCTTTAAAAGTCCCTTCTCTCATCGCTGTAGGATCTTCCACCTTAGCAGATACTGGACTGTTCTAGTGATCTTTTGGAACAAGTAGGTAATGATAGTCCTGCAAGGGGACTCTGAATATTTGGAGGAAGTACTCGCGCTGGATTTCAGCTGAGATGACAGATTCCCAAAGCCACATGTTTTGATGGAAAAATGATTCCTAGATTATTTTTCCTCAGTCTAGTGAGGGGCACAAGTGGAAGGATCCTGTTGACTGAATCATTGTTAACATTTCATCACAAACAGCTGGGTAGAGGGGAAGAGTGGAGATGAGGAACAATGCAGACAATCTTGGCCTGAACTCTCTCGCTCTGTTTTTCAAAAAATATTTTTAGAGTACTGATTTGCTTTATTACTTCTTGCAGCCTTTTTAGTGGTATAGAGGAGGATTTGAGTATTTTTTTTCCTGTACTGCTTAATTCTTTTTGGTCTTCCTGACACAGAGTCGTCAGATTACATTCCTGTTTTGTCATGCAAGGGGCAGAAACAGGTGGAGAAGAGCAACCTTCACTTTTGGTCCCTTTTTAGCAGGGTTGGATGGTAGTCAGCAGATCTGCATTTAAAAAAGCAGAAATTGATGCCACATCTCATGTCATAGAAACAAAGGGATATAAAAGTACCTTGCAGTCTCCTGGTCTCAAAAAACACTCATACCGCAGACTAGCCTGATTTACTGTAAAACAGTCTATTGCACATGTGCAGAGGAAAAGGTAAAGGAGAAATAGGCAATTTTCACTGTGAGTGTAATGTACACGCAGCTTGGGATGGGTTGTTACACTATCAGCTTGGCTCTAATAAGAAAGGAGAGTTTTGGAAGTTCTATTAAATGTCTGGAATAACTCATCTGTTTCACAAGAGCTAGTCTAGATCTCACATAAGAGACTTTGCTTTTCAGCTTGTCTCATGATGCCTTGCTTTATCAAAGTACTATTCAAGCAAATTAAGTACTATTAAGTTCATTAAATTAACATATAATTATATATAACTAATAATAATTCCTCTGATGTAAGGAAGCCATGTATAATGCAACTAAACATGAAAATGAGGATTAGCTCCTTACCCATATTGAACCTGATTTTCTGCCTTAGTGTGTGTCTTTCCTGAAATAAGCTAATAACTTTTTTTTTTTTTAAGGTGGGGGGTGGTTTTGGAGGTATCTTTTAATTATACTGAGGAGAAGAGAAATAGATGACATATGACATTTAATACTGGGACATGTATGGGTGGCAGCACATCTATAAATCCTCTGATTGTGGGATCCAGTAATAAGCTTGCAAGAAATGTGTGGTCACCGTTTTCACTCTTGTGATTTGCATATGTAGTGATGGGCAGCACAACAGGGGACTTGTGGGGGAAATACAATGTACAATAATTGTGATCCATGGACAAAAGCAGAAGTTGTATAGGGTGACCTTTGAGTAACGGGCTCGGAATAAGTATCATTGATAAGAGATGGCTGTGCAGATATTCTAAGCAGTGAATTAATTCTGATATCGACTTCACAGTTTAAAGAAAAGGAAAATGAATTTACTTTAGGTCTTTTTTTCAGTGAAGACACCTTGAAAAAAGATAATTCAAATGCAACCTACAAGTTAAGCACCTATGCAAATTCCCTAAACAATGCACAGAACTGGACACAAAATCACTCTGTGAGCACCAAGCCCCAAAGTGAGCAGTACACTTACCTTGTCTGTCAAGGATTTTCCACAGTAAGCTAGAAGATGCAGTTGATAGCTTTGCAGAATAGGAAGGAACTGTGCCAGTAACGTAAAACCGTGCAGAGCAGCGCTAAAGCATGGTCTGTGTGCCTGCTCTGCCAGGGCCTCATTTCATTAAAGCGTAATCTGATCTTGGGGGAGGAAAACACAGGGCTGAGGATGGAGACTTTTGTCTCTGTGAAATTTTAGTGCAAAATAGGGGCAGGTTCCTCCAGCCCAGAGTGGGACTTTATAGAGGGAGAGTGCCCCATCTTGGAGCAGCAGGGATGGGAGGGGGAGCAGGGGCAAGGCTGACTACAGTGGCAGCAGCACATAGCCAGTGACACTGGATTTATTTGCTTTCATCTTTACTATTTATTACCTCCACTGCCTGCCTGTGTGATCCTGAAGGTGAGATCCCATCTGTTTTGCAGACCTGCTGCAGCAGGTAACTTCTGCCTGTGCCATTTGGTGACCAGTGCAATCGGTGTAAAGCCTGGCAGGCAAAAATCCTGCAGCTGGGCTGGCGGAAAAATGGAGCAAGCGAGGCATCACCACCACAGCTTTCTCCAGAGGCACAGCCTACCTGTCAGTATGGACACTGGGGCAAACTGGATTTCAGCTACTGGTGGTCTGCTTTGAAGTCAAGTTTCTGGTGACCCAGTGAGTCATTGCAATGTAGATAGATAGAGGCACTCAATATTTTTGAAAAATGTAATAGGAAGCACATACACTGGTTGGTTTCAGTGTTTTGTTGTGGGTAACGTTGTTTCCTGGAGGAGGAGACTGGGTATTATGTGTCCAGATCCTGCAATGAACTGGAAGGTGCATTCATAACCTGTGGAAGACTAAATTAGTTTCATTCATCGTGAACATTTTTAGCCAAAGGATGATGCATAGAAAGAAACGCTGGGGCTTGATGTTATGGATTAACTCAGCACAAAGATTTATCTGAGAAAGAGCTACAGAACGTGTTGCCACTGAAGCAGGTAAAGTTGGAGGGTACGCGGCACAGTGGGTGGGGTGATGGCTTCCCCAGGGTAGGGGGAAAACGCTTTGAACCTACTGCAGACACGATGCTCTGATGTCAGCAGTTGCTTTTAGTATTAATTTCTCTGGCAATGTTGACAAAAACAAACAAAAAAAAACTTCAAAGGGATCTGTTAAATTTTTTTCTAAAAATGCATAAAAGTGAATTTGATGGAAGATCTAAGAAGAAAACATTCAGGCTGCTACCTTAAATATGTAATTATTAACATTAAAAATTTAGATTATACTTTTGCAGAAGATGACATATTGCAGCACTGTCTTGTTTCCCTCCATCATTTAAATTGAATTTACTAACTTTCATGGGATACACAGAGAACAAGCTATCAATCTGGCAGTTGTAACAATGACTAAACAACCTCCAGGGAAATTTTTTTAGTTACTTTTAACTAGGTTGTACTGATGGGTATTTATCCATCATTTCTGTTTGCTACCTGCAATTAGTTCATATTCAATTAATTGTGCTAGTGACCACTGCAGTCTAATGAGGCCAGGCTGCAACCAAGGGCTTAGTCCATACATTAAAGTACAGCTGATAGATTATTGAGTGCTCTTAATGCAAAGCTGCCATGAAAACTCCTCCGAAATGTTAGTGGTTGCAGAATACATCAACCAGCATGATAACTGTGGTTCACAAGCAGACTAGATTAAATCTATGCTCCCGGTATTGACTGCTGCCTCGCAGCTCTTCAGTTTTCACTCTAGGCATTGGTCTTGGTCAGTGAATCCCTTTACTGTTTGCAATTCGTGGAGGAAGGGCAGACTTCAGTATGCTAAGGTCATTAATCCTCGAGTCTGTTTTACCATTGATCCTGTGTGGCTTGTGTCTGTTCGACCTGCAGAGCATCCTGGAAGGCTGCTCTTTTCTGACTGACTTTTAGCAGGAGGAGACAATACCCTGGCCCTTCTGTAGTCCTCACAATTTTCTGTGTGTTTTTGACATGGTTAATTAGGATTGCTCCCTGTTGAAGGTGATTATATGAGATACCAAGTTGTGATTACCGAGTATAAGGCAGGTAAGTGATAAGTGGGCAGTGTAGTCCTTGCTTTATGTCAGCTCAGATATCTGCTTGTGAATTTCTTGTGCTTTAACTTTGCCAAAACTAAAGGATCCGAAACATTAGGAGCCAAACGAGGAATGCTGCTGACAAAGACTGAGTAGAAGATGATGAAGACATACAGCTGTTCAACCCCACAGTAACTACAAGGTACCTGGTGCAGAGCAAACAAACCCTTTTCAATTGAATTTTCAAAGGTTAGTATGGATTTTAATAGTTGTCTTTGTTTAAGAGGTTTATTACTATTTTTTTTACCTGAGTTTAGCTCTAATTCTGTCTAGGGATGAATTATAGTTTAAGTTAGAAGTACATTTTACCTCACAGTTCTCTCACAGTTTATTTAATAGAATGCCTTTGAAGCAACTTCTTTCTGAATTTCACTTTTTTCAGACATTTGATGTTGAAGTGATGTTTTCATGGTTTTACTTCAGTTTCTGGAAGCTTAACTGAAACCAATTTGCAATTTGAGTGTCTTTATTTACATAGTTTTCTGGTTAAAGTTGATGTACTCTGTGCCTTCTCTTCCATCAGTCATCATAATGACCATTTTCTGCTCTGGAAGACTTTTCTCCCATTCCTAATAAGTATTTTGCTCCAGGAAAGCAAGTGACAAGATAGCTAACCTGCAAGGGACAAAGGTTTATTGGTTTTTATTTTTTTAAATAATTTAAAATGTTTTAAAATGAAGCTATTGGTATTGTATTTGCTGTCTTTATTTTATATAGAGAGAGATTTTACTGTTTTTTTTTAAATCTACCTGTTCTTACGTTGTTTGCAATAATGTGGAATTCAAGCCACTTGGGTTTCTCATACTTCATGACAAATGGCTGGGATGTCGGGAGTTTTCAGACTCATTAAAAAGAACCAGCTAACCATTTTGAGGTTTTTTCCCCTTTTTAATCCACAACTTGTTGTTTGCTGGACAGTAAGTGAGAAGTAACGGGCATGCAGCACTGTGGTCCTAATTTTGCAAAGTCACATTTCAGTGGAGAATTACTAGGGCCTTGGCATGCTCCAGTCCCTGTTGCACAGTTTTTAAAGCCCTTGTCACTCAGAAGTCTCCTCACTGCTGTATCTCAAGGAGCTTTCCTGGCAATTGCTGGTCATCAGAGGACACTGTGGTCTCACAGATCTTTGTATTAGTCTTTATCTGAGCAGTTCACATTAGGTTTGTTCTAGGGGTGTTGGAAATCCTGGCTTTATGGAATAGACTACATCTTGACTGATGTCAGCCACCAGAAGATTAAACAAGTAAAGGGAAAATACAGTCCCAAAAATGTATAAAGAATCACAAACTGTCCTGCTGCATTTATATCCAGGTAGAATCCAAAATGTCTTTCTCTTCTGATGGGGATCCCAGCTGTGGTTTGCGTGGTACACCCAGGACTGGGGGATGGAGAGGAAGAAATGAAAATTATGGCAATTCAAATCTCTCTCAGTGGGTGAAGTAGGGATTAGTTTTAAAAAACTTTTCCTCTTGATCTGATAACTGAGCAGTCTCCGTCGGACCATTTCCTGTGCTTAGCTGAGCTATGCAATCAACCTTTAACCAAATGAGGGGCAAACTGCTTCCTCCCACCTTTACTGCACAGCCACAGGTGATGCATGTGGGGCAGGTGCTGGGAGGAGAGTAGGGGGCTCTCTACTGAGATTAGATAAAATTGGAAATACTCAATTTGAGGGCATTGACCTCCAGAGCCTTTCAAGAGAGAAACTGGGGTGATCAGTCCAGAAGAATGCATGTCAGTAGCTGCGTGCCTGTTGCCCTTGGTCATAACCAGCTCCTTTCTGTCAGCAGCATTTTCCATACGCCTGAACTGCCTGTCTCCCTTTTTGTGGTTCCTGTTGGGTAGAAGTGAAAAACAGAAATATGAAATATTTTTTGTTAGCCTTTAGAGGCATTTAGAGGCTGAATTTGCAGCCGGTTCTCTGCTGCAGGGCTACACATTATTCCCAAGGAAAGCTAAGGAAGCCCTGCACTTTGCAGTTAGGCTGAGGCTGGGATTGGCATGCAGGCTGTGAATTTTCTGTGATCCCCTGACATGCTGATCACTGCTCTTAATTATAGGTCTACTTGTTGGGGTCTACTGTGCCTTTAAATCCCTACTGCAGGCTGAAGATTTCTCTCACTTCGAAAATATGCTATTGAAGAGTGACATTGAAAGGACAGTACACTTTTCTGTGAAGTGTTAAGTTTTATCCATTTTTGCTGGAGGTATTGACCGAACTTGAATGAGATCAGATAAGGGATTGCTTTGTGTTCCTGTTGTTTGTGCATTTGATGGAGTAATCTGATATTGCTCTTGTGTGTCTCCCAGAATTTAGGGAGAAAAGAAGCACTCAGAAAAGGACCTAAAAATGGGCAGAGATAGTCTCTGAAGTGCCTTGATTTTTGAGGAAGTTTAATGCTAATTTTATATTAAAACATAAATTGACTCACTAATTGGAGAGTGGTGGAATTGAATCTCCTGAAAAAGGTTCAGCAACAATTTGAGGAATAACAAATAAAACTTCCATTGTATTTATGGGCTGTAATTACCTTCCAAAGGGAGGGGCAGTTTTGGGGAACTGTATTTGTTCCTGTGTGATGATTCCCAGGTGTAACTTATTTAGTGACCGCTGCAGTGATGACATGTGGCTCTCCAGTCCTCACTGCATGTTTGTGCCAGCTTTCAGGAACAGTTTTGAAAGTGCCACCTGCAGAACCGGTACACCTGGTGTACATCTATAGCTACATACTTGAGTATTCTCTACTTCTTAGCAATTTTCAACCTTTCTTAAAAGGAAAACCAAATTATTTTCCAAAATGAACCCGATTAATTTTCATTTGAATAATTTAAATTTGTTCACAGCAATTAATGTCAGCATCAGCATGGTTCTGCTGTTTGTCTAATGAAGCTACAGATAAAATGATGTGAGTAGCTGATTCCTGTTTTGCCTATAAAAGGTCATGACTCAGGAGTGGATGTTTATCAGGCACTCTGTAGTTACACCCAGGAACACACAATCTTAATGAGGACAGCAGCTCAGCAAGAGGCGGGGGATATGCTTCATGGCATTCCTTTCTTGTGTCTTTCATCATGTCTCACAAAGGGGATGTATGTTTGCAAGTCAAAGGAGAATAATTTTGTACTTCAATGATGCTGGCTTTTGTGAAGTGTAACTCACAGTATGTGGTCATACTTTGCATTTGACTGTCTAGGATTATTTAGAGTTTTCTTCCTTTTTATTGTCTTCAGGCCTGAAAAAAAGTGGATGACCTAAAATGGTGCCTTATTTTGCACTGCTGTGTATAGACTGCTAGAACATGAAGAATGGCTTCACTGAGTTTTTAACTGTTTTATTCTCAAACATTAAAGTTATTTTCAGTAAGTTATCTGATTCAGAATTTACTGACTTGCATATTCTGTTGTAATTGGGTTTTCCTAGCTGTCACAGTTGTTCCAATGGTGACACTGTTGAAATATTTTCAGGAGGAAAAAAGGAAGAAAATATTTGGACTCATTGAAGGACAACTTTTTATCCACCTTGCTATTATGTGTGATGCCTATGTAAACCTTACATTATTTCATAATGTTTAGCACCTAATTTTAGCTGGTGTTCAGCCTGTTATCAATGAAGGCACTTCCACGGCTAGAAAAAAATTAAGATTTTATTTTGTTCGTAGGTGGAGAATAAGCAAGCAGCGCTGGACGCCAGGGGAGCGCCAGGGGAGCGTCTGCTCTACCACAGGCGTATCTTTCCACAAAACCTACCCCTCTATTTATTCCCCAAAATGTTGCATATTCATCAAGTTTTTGCAATACATTCTTTC
>VZTO01027704.1:46547-74689 GCA_013400615.1 Syrrhaptes paradoxus
TTTTTTTTTTTTTTGCATTACTTATGCATCAGAAGCAATCTGTGTTCCATTAACTGGTCGTGTGCAGCTTCTCTGTAAGCAGCCTGATTTGTACTGAAGCAGAAACATTTCTTGGCAATGAAACAACTGAAACTGCAACTGCTGTTTAGTGAACTCCGTCTATGCATCAGAAGCAATCTGTGTTCCATTAACTGGTCGTGTGCAGCTTCTCTGTAAGCAGCCTGATTTGTACTGAAGCAGAAACATTTCTTGGCAATGAAACAACTGAAACTGCAACTGCTGTTTAGTGAACTCCGTCTGTTTTCAAAGCTGAAACACCACTTGTTTAAAAAACTGAAATAAACTGAACCTCTGTGAGCTTTTTCTAAAAAAAAAAAAATTAAAAAGTGAGCTTTATTCTTTGTCTCGTAACAATATTTTTCTTCCAGACAGTGGATTTCTCTTTTGTGGGCTGTGGCCAGCTCAACACTGAGTTTTCAAAGTTGAAAACTTAATTGAAATTATGAAATATTTTGCTTGTTCCCAAGAAAATATTGCAGTACAGCTAGCCTGTCATTCAGATCACTTTAGGTACTTCAGGAACTGCATATTTTTTTTTTCCCCTGGAATTGTTCTCACACATTTTCAATATCCTGGAGGCATCTGCCCATCTCTGTAATTTCTGTTGCAGACTATACCTTGGACTGTGAGATCCAACAACCCAATATCTTCACAGATAGGATTCTGCTAAACTGGCTTTTGAAAATATATTTACTGAGTCTTTTGTAATACAGTGGAGGTGCTTAGTTGTTCTGGTTGTCTTCTATGCTTACTTTTGGCTGAAATTTAGATCAACTGAAAAATGGAAAGGGTGTTTGATAGTGCCAAAGCCATGGAGAAAGGTTTGGGGACTATGGGGTAAGGTCCTCAAATCCAAACTGGTATTGTTTCATCTGCACTGTTCAAACAACTCTGAGACCTCCTGTGGTAATAAAGATGCTGCTTTTCATTTCTAAACTGTTTTTTTTTTTTTGTCTGTGGGGGTTTAGTTTTGTTTTTTTATTTTATTTGGTTGGTTGGTTGTTTTTGTTTTTGGTTTTTTTCTGTGGGCCATAAGTTCCAGTCCAACAGTGCAGAAATTTTCTTTCTAGCATAGGGAACATATTTAAAGTTGGATATCTGTTTAGGGAGAGTGGAAGGAAAAGTGGCTGTGCACATCCAACAACATCAGAAGCTGCTCAGGCAGGTGTGAAGCGGCCCACATAGCATCAAAGCTTTGTTCTCAGCTGAATGAAAAATACTTCCTGCAGTGGGATATGCCCTTAAACAAGATTTGCTTCATTCCATCTCAGTGTGGGATGGTGGCTCCTGTCCTAACTGCAAGCCAGAGGCCTGGGTCTCAGGGAAGTTACAACTGCACCAAGCTCTCTGGCAGCTTCTTCTGCAGTGGGTGGGATTTGGCCAAGTGTTGCCTGGGAGTGAGTTAGACATGATAGCTGTCATGTGTCACCTAATTCATGGCCTCCTGGAAACCCTCTGCAGGGGGCTGTGTTCTCTTTTGAATTGCTCTGTGGGTGCTGTCTCTGAAAAACATGTGTGACTTTCCTCGGCTGCGGTAAATGTGAGCTGAAGCCAGGAAGTGTGCAAAGAATTTTGGCCCATTCTGGAGAGGGGAGACATGACTGGAGGTGTATCTTACTCCCATGACTGTAGCTTTATATTGTGTATTTTTTGTGGCTGCTTTTTGTGTGACAGAACATTTCCAGGCAAAAGAGTCAACCCTGGGAATATTGCAGCAGTTGGAGTTGACCTTTAGCTGAACAGGCACAGGAATGCACAACTGCATGACGATGTGTTTCTATGTCTTTCACCATATGGGTAAACACCTAACCAACGCTCAGTAAGGCTTTCTGCTTGGAAGAGAGCTTTTGACGTTAAAGAGCTATTTGGATGGCCTGAGATTTATTGCAGAAGAGATGACAGGGCTGGGAGCAAGGAAAAGGCACGGCTGTTTTAGTGGAGAAATGCCAGGGCTGTGAAGAGACATTTTTGGACCAGGCCAAGTGGAAAAGATGTCAAATTCCTGTAGGAGGGGATGGCACCACTGGCAGACAGAGGAGCCAGAGGCACTGCCAGTGACTGATTTATTCCTGTTCTGTTGTTTGGCTCCAAGGGCTAGTCGTTGTCAGTTTTGCAATTTACCTGGGATCATTTAATTTTGTGTTATTTTTATCTCCCTGCAATGAAGCTTTTGAATAAATCTGTCTTTTACAATCAAGCCTGACACTGCTGAAATTATCCTCCTTGCTATCAGCTGTGCTGGTTATGTTCAGTGCCATGTGTGAATTGACTTAAAAGCTGTTGGCATGCTAAAGTACATGAAAAATAATTGTAGTTGCTCACAGTTCAATTTCTCTGCCAGTTATGCAGTGAACAGTGGGAATGCCCTGAAGGCAGATGTGTTTATGTGGTTTTCCTTGTTGGCTATTTTGCCAGCTGTTGTGGGTGAAACACAGATCTCTAGCGGACAACTTGCCCAATGGTTTTCAAGCTAGCAGAAGTGCTGTTTTCTTTTAAACAGACTGTTTGAAGCTGGCTGCCTGCTCACTCATGTTTGGTCAGTACCTTTGCAGCTTGAAACCTGCTCTCAAGATGTTCTTGGTGCATTTCAGCGGACATGTCAGTGGCCTCAGTAAGTGTTGAAGTTCAGAGAAATGCATTTCAATGACAAAAACTTTCCACTGTGTTTGGTTTAAGGAAAACTGTACCACACTGAACATGCTGGTGTCTGTTGTCTAACTTGTTCCCATCTGCAGGCTCAAACCAAGATTGCAGGAGAGAGCTTTTGCCTTTCTTCTTGAATCCTGTTTTGTTTTCAACATACCTGCCTGTGTGGGTTTTTTTATTATTTTTTAATTTTTTTTTTATTGCTGATGAACGAAAAGATGGCTGTGGGTTGCCATTAGCCCTAAGATTAGGGTAAGGATTCCATGGCTCTTGGCTAGGAACTCCTGAAAGCATTTAGAGGTCATATTTTTAAAAGTTCATAACACTTGCAGTTGGGACTTTTGGGTGTTTGTAAAAAAACAGCAATTGTGTGCAAATGGAGGACATTGCCTAATTGTTCTGATTTGGGAGTGCCTGTTCTTTTAGGAATCAGTAGGTAT
Organism: Syrrhaptes paradoxus; assembly: GCA_013400615.1. Taxonomy (NCBI): domain Eukaryota; kingdom Metazoa; phylum Chordata; class Aves; order Pterocliformes; family Pteroclidae; genus Syrrhaptes; species Syrrhaptes paradoxus. The sequence goes on from VZTO01027704.1 coordinate 49,694, forward strand.
AGAAATCTGACATTTTGATGTGTTTGTAGCTGCTTCTTTAATGTCAGCTGAAGAAGTGTCAGTGACCTGAACTGACACTTAATTGTTTCTCTCTTTGAGAGTTGTACAAAATAATCAAACAACAGAAAGATTTTGTCTGCTGTTCCTGAAAGCTTTCATTTTTTTCAGTAACAGATTAAACATGTTACAAGATTCGACAGTTGTAATGCAATTGAACTATTTGCCCTTTGCTTCAGTAGAAGTATCTAGTACACAATATCTGTGCCAAAATAGAATTTCACTGTTATATACTTAAAATTGAAGATGTTTTAATGATCTTAACTCTGTCTTTATGGTCCATATATAATTTTTATTCTTTAATACGGAAACATTTTGTAAAATCTTCATTAATCTTCTAAAAGTGTTTTGCTACAGTTACCAACTTTCTATGATGTTCTTATTAACTTTATGTTCCTTAAAATTCTTCATCTTTAATTTTAAAATGTATTTTTTGCTATAAAATGTGACTGCAATTCACTCTAGTCTATAGAAAAGCAGAAGCCTTGCAGTTCTAGCAGAACTGTACTTGCTTATGGTTTTGCTGGTGCATTTCTGTAAAAAGTGAAGTACATCAAACCCACCAGGGCTCTCACACAAAGAGGCACAGGATCTGTGGGATCTTTTGTATGTTCAACACAATGGAGCATACAAAGCAATTTAGAGGTAGATCTTTCCAGCTGCAAAACAGAGACGTCAATCTTCTATTTGCATGTACTGTGTCTTTTCTGTCTCAAGAGATGGAAGTGGAAGCATATGAGGAAGTTTATTCTTGATTTACATTAGGGTTTTTATTCTGTAATGAATTTACTGTTAACCCTTCATTGTTATATAAATTGTTTACCTCAACTTTAAAGAAGTAAATTGAGCATTATTGCAATAAAATGCCTCTCTGTTCACTCCTCCAGAACTAGCCTGGTTTTTACCCAGATAAAACTTGTCTTATATGTAATTTTTCTTAGAACCAGAGGATGCAAAAATTCTGCAATTGTTAAATAACTCAGTAAAAAATGGTCAAGCTCACATTACAGAGATTAAACAAAAAAATCACTTTGTGCTAGTCAAGAATACTCAGAGGCTTTTCTGTGTGCTGAGTTTTGTTATCCAAAGCTTGTATTATGGATGACTTCCCCACATTGTGACTGATATGTGCTCCAAAAGGGTATTCTTGGGTTTCAGGTGTCCAGGTAATGAACAGAGTTTGAATAGACAGGCAAACCAAACTTAAGGATATTAATACATGAGTGCTGGCAAGATGCCTAGGTTGACATTAGTAAACATGGTTGTGTAAGAGTTACAGAGCATGAAACTGTGCTGTATTTAAATGATCAAGAGGATTAGCCCGAGTTCCTCGACTGCTGACAGGTACCTTGCACACAGACATAAGCAAGTCCTTCATAAAGACGATGAAAGAAACCAGGAAGATGATTCTCATCAGATGATTTCTGTAGAGTAGGGAAGGGGGCAGGGGATCCTGCAGTCTTTCTTGAGCTGTAAAGGGACAGATATTGAAGAGCTTTATTGAACATGGCATTTTGGCGATTTTGCATTGGGCCTGTGAGACATAGTTTGCACAAATGGTTAAGACTGCTCCTTGCGCAAGTCTAAGGGATGAGGCTTTTATGTCTTTCCATTAAACTTGAGAGAACATTTGAAGTGCAACTGTATCAGTTATTTACCTATGGAAAGTAAATCAACAAATTTTTTTAAGAAGAAATTGATAGACACTTGTAGGGTGCTGTCTAGGCCTTTCCCCACGCTTATCAATGTTGCCAATGAAATAATTCTTGCTTTCATTATTTCAGATTTTATTTCAAAGTCGGGAGGGAATGATATCTAATATTCATGTTGTTAGCATGTGTGTACTCTGGCACTACTGATCTGCAACAGTAATTTTAAATAGACCTGTGTTTGAACACAATTTTAGTGGCTTTTTTTCCTTCAGTATCAGGCTGGCTTTTGCTTAATGCTTTGTTTTAAACGCTGTTCTGAACGGAACATCTCCTGAACGGAGATGCGGGATTTGAGGCTGCAAGACAGATGCAGACAATGATAGCAAGATAATAATAAAAAAAGGTAATGAATAGATTTTGATTACATTTAGTGTTTTACCCCTTAGCAGTTTGGTGCTCTGTAGGAACAAACAGTAAAACTGGCAGCAGCATGGTGTGCCTACAGCAGACACTTAAGACAGAAAACTATTCACAAGAGTTATTACTGAGTGTTGATGGTCTTTTCCCATACAAAAAGCAAACTTGCAATGGTTTCTGCACCTGCATGGAGTATCCTAGCAACATCACTGAGGAAACTGTATGCCAGGACTTTTTTCAGAGTGCTTTTTGTTGAACATAGCAGCAGTTGTAAAACAAAGGTCAAGAGCAATTTAAGCTCTTAAAAGGGCTGTTGCTTAATTAATTTACTCAGATAAATGTTTGTGTTTCAGTTTTCTGCCTAAAGGATAAATATTGGGTTACAGAGTCATCCAACAGACTATCCAATTGAAGTTTAGTTAAATGTGAATATCACTTAATCTGTTACTTCTTATATGCCAGAGAATAACTGTTAACATTTACCTCTAGATTTTGCCTTGTGAAGTAACCAGGAGTCCCTGCCTGCTCTGGCAGCTGAGGATACCCAAGGGCTTTCTGTGCAACACAGAACAGGGAAGCACAGACCACCACCAGGTAGTGGGAACAGATCATTGGTCTAATTAAAGAAAAAAGAAAAAAAAAAAAAAAAGCTTTTTTCTTGTCTGAGAAAGGTGTATGCGGTCATTGTCTTACTGTATGCACAGACCTCCGGTGAGTCCTTCTTCATGCTTTGTCATCAGCTTTCAGGGAAAATATTTATTTCAGGTTTTCCTATTGCATTTACTGGTACTGTATACGAAGTACTTGCTGGGCTTGTTCTTACTGTCTGTGCCATCTTGCAAAGGGGAAAGGGCAGTGTTTATCTGTGTTCTATGGATGGGGGAGTTGAGGCCAAGGACTAAGACCCTTTTCAGCCCCCTAGGCTGAGGCTGCAGAGTTACTAGGGGAGCTGGGTCATGTTCTTCGCCCCTCTGAGCTTCTGCTTTTGTCATGCAGAACGGGGACAATGCTACCATCTCTCACTGGGAGAGATGGTGCTGTAGCCTAAAAAATACACTCAGTTGCAACAAGTTTGTGCCCTCTGCCCAGTCTAGCAGATAATCTCTAGTCCTAGAGCCTGGTTATAAATTGAATTCTTACAATTTCTATGCAAATTTGTGTGCTAGACAAGGGACAAAGCTTGTTGCTAGTCTTCTTTTTCCCTGCATTCTGACTCGGTGAAAAGATTTTGTAGCTGATAAAGGTCAAAGATCTAACAATCTCTTAGCTACTTAGAGAAATACAGGTTCTGCATGATTTCACATCTAAAAAGTCATCTGTCATCCGACATAATTCTCTCTCAGCTCCCTGTTTATTAAGTTAAATGATGGTTTAAGCTGGAATTTAATACCAAACAAACTAATGTGCTTAAGGTAACCTTCTGTTTCCTTCATTACAAAGGCACTTGAAAAATGCTAGAGCCATTTCCTTTCTCTGAGAAATATTTCTGAGTAATTTGCCAAAGAAAATCAGCAAGGTTAAGGTGCTTGTTCTGGGGCAAGACAAGAAAATTTTCAGTGAAAATCTGCCACACCTAGTAAGAAAAAATGAAACACTATTCCATACAAATATTTTTTTTTTCTTCCTTCTCAACTTCAGGTGATGTGGCCCCTGTTCTCATGAATCGTCTCTCGCAGTCGCACTCCATTTCTCTGTCAGAAGAAATATGCCGTACCATATCAGAAATGAATGCAGATCATGTGATGGTCACACAGGAAATTTTAACAGACCAATTAGTGAAAAATTATCCAGGTAATGTGTTTGTTTCTCCCTCCTTTCAAAAGTGACTGTGGCATCAAGCTTGAGTTTCTGATATTGTGCAAGTGATCACTGAGTATTTACAAGCAAAGCTGTCAATATGAAATAATAGAAATTAACAGGCAACTGGTGGAATACATGAATTTGCATACTATCCTCGCCAGTCTGTGTCACTAGCATTGTTTTGAAGTAATACTTTTTACAGATTTTAATAAATCTTTGAGAATAAGAGAGGGAATTGAGTGCAATAGCATGTTGAGAATATGCCCTTTCTAGAGGGTGGGAAAGCACAGATTAGGTATTTAGGTGCCAGATATGGAACAGCATAAAACAGACTGTGTGTCAAGTCACAAAGACTTTGAATCCTCCTTTAAGAGACAGGAACATAGCTGAGAGTGTATTCCTTGCTGTGTTTTCACCTTGCTGGAAGTTTTAATTGCTATGGGCAAGAGACCAGCAGAAATTAGACTAATGACTCTGGAACTGTGACACCTGAGGGGAAACCAGCAGCTGAGACCAGTGTCAGTGAGATAAACTTGGGTAACAACTTTCATCTGACAAAATTATACCAGAAGCTTCAGAGGGTGTGAGAAAAGCCACTGTTAACAACCTGCCAGGAGGGACATGCTTTGAACAACACATTGTTTGGCTCGTACCTGCCAGGTCTCTCTCATGCTTGATTATTTGAAGAACATCCTAAATTCCACCACAGCAGTGCTGCAGTGGCAACCAGAAACACAGCTGGCCTTTACCTTCTTCCTCAGGGGTGACGTTGCCTCTTCAGTGAGGAGTGGCCTTTGGCAGTGTTAAAAGGGGTTTTACTGACCTGTAAAACACATTGCGGGATTGCACCTAGCAGAACTCTCGGCTGAATGATGTTTCTATGCTGCCCTCACCTGGCAGGCCCAAGAAGGCTCTCCCTGATTGCAGCCTGTGCTGAGTCCAAGATTTGGGGCAGCCCTTGCTGCCATCCATGTGTGGACACCACTGCAGGGCGGGGCTCTCCCTGTTCTGCTGGGAGCCCAGGGCTGTGGCTGGGGACAGCTGGGTGCAACAACAATTGCTGGGTCTGGAAGCTCAGCAGAGTGGCAAAGTATAAAAAAAAAAATCCTGCCTCTTGTCTGGTGATACACTTCCATGTTGAAACTGAGTATGCTCTACTCAAACTTAAGTTGCCAGGTCAGTTTCAAACTTCTTTTGGCATCCTGTGAACTAAATTCATTGGGTACTTCATGTTCAGTGGCTTCCAGATCAGTTGTATGCAAGCTATTTTTTTGGCCAGCTCCCATTTTATTTGAAAACTTGTTATTTGAAATATCTTTGTATCTTTGTTGTAGGCATTGCAGTTCCCTCCCATAATATCTTATATAATATCCTTGGTGCTCTAATTAAAGAAAGAAAAATCTATCATACGGGACAAGGATACTTCATTGTGACTCCCAACACATACTTTATAGCAAATGATGCCACAGAAGATACTAGCAAGGTCCTGTTGGAGGACAGTTGTTGGTGTTCACCATCTTCCGTCACTTACCTGGTAAACATTGAGTGCTGTACAGACCTAGTGGGAGAAAACATCCCTACAGTGTCCCGTTGCAGATCCTGCCATTGTTTCCCTGACCAGAATACATTCTGTGAACAAAGACATCAGCAGCTAATGAACTATGAACCTAATGGAGGAGGTAAGAAAGGGTGCAGTGATCCTACTCAAAGGATCTCCGCATCCGCTGAAAATCATTCCTGGGACACCATAAAATCCCTGACATCTGTGAAAGAGAAACTGAGAAGCAAATGGTTTGGCCTTGGCCTTTTCTGGAGAAATGCTTCAAAAAAAGAAAAATGTAAGGAGAAGTATTCTACTTTTTCAGCCCAGTTTCCTCCCAAGGAGTGGCCAGTCAGGGATGAAGATGACTTAGACAATATTCCACGTCACATTGAACATGAAATCATCAAGCATATTAACCCTGCTCTTACAGTTGATAACTTGATTAAGCACACAATATTAATGCGGAAGTTTGAGGAGCAGAAAAAATATGTTAGTAAGGGTACATCGGCTGAAGTTTCAACAGTCAGGCAAAACCATTTTTCAAAGGACTGTGTTCAAAAGACACAAAGTAAAACAGCAAAATACACCAGGAAAACCAAATCGAACAAAAAGAAGCAGATTAGCAAAAGCAACAAGAAATCTCACGTACATGAACTAACATCCCAAAATGAGAAACCAGAAGAAAACCTTTCACTGCATATCAGAAACCGACAGCCATCTGACAGAGAAACGGAATCCCATGTCATATACAAAAAACAAATTAAGAACCCTTTTCAGGGGCTGTCATTGAGACATAATTTTTATGCGAAAGGGTACAAAGTTACTATTAACAGTCATCTGAAGTCCAGGACTCAAAAGCAAGAAAGGGCTTTACAAAGGCCAGGGTCCTTAGACTCCTCAAAAACCTTTGAATATGAAACTGAACAACTGGCTACTGAAAAGCAGGCTGACAAAGCAAAGCAAAACAAACTACTCCAGGCTAAAAGGTCTTCTCTCCAACTAAAGAAAGGTAGTTTAAATGAAAACATTAGTTATCCACATGGCAGTACTTTGCAAATAGATAATAAATGCGAATATTTTCTGGAGAATAGTATTTCTGAAGAAAACATCTACAGAAGAACAGTAAAAAAAAATCCTGAGGATATTAAAAAATCCCCTTACTACTTCTACACTGGAGATGATGGTGCGTGCAAAGAAGATGCAAAATTGTCATTAAATCTGAAAGATGAGTATCACAGATGCAAGGCTGACACTGTATGTGAGTTATTAGATCAAACAGCAAATGAATTTCAAAATGTCCGTCTTTCAAATTATACAGCCAATGTTAACCTGGTAAAAAAAATTGCTGTGAAATACAAACAAAACACTAACAAAAAGAGTGAACTTATATTTAAACATGACTGTGCCAACCATTCTGGATCAATGAAGTTGGAAAGTGAAGGATTTACTGATAACTGCCAAAAAGCACATGATGGTGACACCTGTAACTCATTACATCTGGATGACAATTTTGAATACAACAAACCATGTCACCTTCCATCTGGCCATGCTTTTTCAGATACAAGAGACTGGAGTAAGGCTGTGCAAAAGCTGGGGACAGCTATGTCCCTAAAAAACTGCAAGGTTAATACTTATCCCACACAGTACAGCACAACTGTAAATAAACCTGACTCTGGAGCGCATGGATATAAGGAAAGTGCTAGCTTCACAGGATCAATGGATGGCTCAAAAGAGCATCCAAAACCATATTTCACAGAAGGAAGTTGTTTGTGCAGTCAGGTTCTTCCAATAGGTCATAGAAAGGAAGAAGAAACTGGTCTTACTGAAGGTGCAAAGGCTTCAGCTGTAGCAGATCTCTGCCCCACTAAGGCTGACTTGGATGCTGACACTTTGCAGAACTTCACCTATGAGATGGGCGAAGTAGTGGCATGCTGTGCTTTGGGTTCACAGATGAAAGAAATGAGAAACCCTCTGGGAAAAAAAGATCTGTTCTTTAAGAATGCATGTACTGTGATACTAGACCAGAAACACTCGGAAGGGACAGAAAACCACAGCTTTACAGGAGACAGTGGAATTGATTCTCCAAGGTAAGAAAAGACATGTTACTATGTATAATGTTTTATCTTCATATTAACAATCAGATTTAGGCAGAAATTACGCTGTAAATCATAACCTCCCTCCCCAAATCTTTAAAAACTTTAGTGTTATGTCCTGGAAATACTCAAACTGTATAGTTCTACCATGTCTTTTTTACATGAACATCCCCCCTAAATCAGCTATACAAATGCTGCTGTTTATATTTTGCATCTTTTTTCATGAAGCAAGAAAATAGTATGAGCTCTGCCTTGCAGATGGCAAACTGCGGAAATGTTAAGAAACATGGTGACTGATAAACTCCTGTTAGCAGGCAGGTTCAGCTTGCATTGATCTTGCCATATGACATCATAGATATTGTCATAGTTTCTCCAGTTGTAGATGAAGAACAAAAAGTGCTTTATGAAGGCGTTCAATCAAAATTGAAAGTACAAAACACATACGGCTTGCTCACAATAGACAAGAGAATGTGTACATTGCTTGAGCTTCTACTCCCTCTCATAGGGTACATTTTGCCTGTAACTATACTTGAAAAATCCCTTAATGGAAAACACAGAAATTGGTATGAAATGATTTTTTTACAGTTGCATGTGGAGAAGACCTACAATACTGTAAACTACATTGGTGAGAACATAAGTTAAAATGCTGTGAGGGAAAAATCATATAAATTTTTTTAATAGCATCACATATTCTTAAGATCCTACATGATTGGTATTTAAGTGTAATTAAACCATTCACGTTCTCATTAGATATGTACTGTAACCTTGAGAAACTAGTATATGATGGAACAAATCACATACTACAGTTTTTAAGGGAATTCTGCTGATTTTTTTTCCCTTAAGCAGCTTTTGGTTGTGCACGCTTTCAAACACACTTCTAGTGCATTACTTGGACATGAACACTTGAAATCTGTTGGACACTTTTCAGCAAAATATATTTCAAAGGGTAATTTTGATTGTTTCTATTGATGTTCTGTTGTACCAGAAGCTAAGCCAACTCAGTTTATTTTTAGAATGGGAAATCTGATGTCTAATAATTCTGTTATTTTAGATGGACTGAAAAGAAGATGAAGCTTCCTGACAAATTCTGAAAGCATACATACTAATGCAAAGAGGAGACAATTGCAACAAAATTCCTTGCTTCAGCTAGCTCTGGTCATGAATATTTGATTATTTTTTTAATAAGCTTTGTAAACTTTCCCTTTGTAACAAACATAACCATACTGTAAATGTGATCAGTCACATCTGTGAGGCTGTCTCTAAATCAAAGCTGCTAGTTAAAACTTTAGACTGTAGTACTTGGAGCACTAGTGTGTAGTTCTGTTTAGTTTTTTTGTCCCTTTGATAATAAAAATGAGAACTGATATACTTCATTCAGATCACACCATTAACCTGGAAAGAGTATATGTTGCTCTAACAGGAACTGTATCAGTGGGACAGGACTGTTTTACACTGTAAGTCTTGCAACTGTTTCCTGCTTGTGCCACAGAAATAACAGCACGGGTCCATCTCCCCTGTCAGCAAACAAAGCAAATGAACTAGATTGACATGCACCTTGTTACTACAAAAATCCCTTGAATCCCGGAGTTCTCTCACCATATCCTGAGGAAATCTCAGCTCTCCTCCTGAATCTAGTTGGTGTTTTTGTATCTGGCATGCAGGATTTAGTCTTTGCAAATGACAATGTGTTGGTGCTGGAGACAATAGGTAAGGTCAGTGGCATTGCTTTGAGAGAAATCCTGCTGCGGGCCGGCATGCTCCAGCTCTGCTCCTGACAGCTCCATTCCTTCTCTTAAGGAATCGACGTCTTGGCAGCTGTCAGGATCACTTTACAGCTTTTAGTTCAGAAGACTCATCTTGATTTCTTAATCCTGATTTCTTCCTGTAGCTAAAAGCAGACCGTGCTGGTTCTGAATCAAGGAAATTAACAGTTCCACGCTGCTTATCACCAAAAGCTTGTGGTCCTTTAAGAGAGGCAGTTGGTCTTACTGTTACTGACCACATTAGGCTCTTTAACTCGCGAAAACTTGTCTCCAGGAGTAGAAGGCTAAAGCCGTAGCTATCAGTTTTAAAAGCTATTGGAAGTTTCTTTCAGGGAAGGTGTCTCTGTCTGTGAACAAGGGGAAGAAACGGCGTTTGGGTTCGGGCTGAGCAGAGCCCGCAGCGCTCTCTCCCGCCCACCTCAGCCACGCCGGTACAGGGATTTCCCCTCAGGCTTCTCCACAACCCCTGCGCCCTCAGCGCCTCACGCTGCCACCGCCTGCCAGCCGCTTTTCCGCTTCCTTAAAAACCCCTCCCAGGGGCTCACACACGCAATGGCGGTACGGCATAACGCAAGCCCTGGTGGAAACTCACACGATGAGCCACAACCCTCCGTTTATACCGCCGCCCCGGAACCGCTAGTCCGTCCCCTCCCCTCGCCCATCATAGCGGACGCCTCACAGCGAAGGCACCATAAGCTCCACCGCCGCGTGCGGCATGCTGGGGCTTGGAGTCCGAGGCGGTGCCCCGAGGCCTTGTAGTCCAGCGGAGGGGGCGGCAGGCTATTGGCTGCCTGGCGGCGGCTGGGCCCCGCCCCGCGTTGCCGGGCAGTGGGAGGGGTTTGCTTCTGTCACAGGGCGCCCGGTGGTGGCGGAGCGGTTGCTGGCGAGCAGAGATGCCCGAAGCGAGCCGGTATAGCGCCAGCAGCGGGTCCGAGTCGGATTCCGAGTGCCCAGTGGAGACTGAGTCATCCTCGGAGAGCAGCCGGCGGCGGCGCAAGGTATCGAGGAGCCTTCCGGGACCTTCCACGGCCGGGTACGGCCTGGCCCCACCGCGCCTCCTCGCCTCCACGCTGCGGCTCATGTCCGGCGGGGTCTGGCTTCGGATGGTACCCCCCCGGTGGCGTGGGGCCGGGGCGGGTTTGCGCGGCGCGGCCGTGGGGCGTGCCGGGCCGGCCACGTGCGCGGCGGCGCGGCCTGACGGGAAGCCGGCGGGATGCGGGGCCTGTGGCGCCGGGACACGGCCCCCACCGCGGGTCGGGGTGTGTGGGGCTTCCTCCAACCGTTCTTATCGCGTAGCTGCCCTGGGAGGGCTTTGGGGGGCACTCAGGGGTTGGGAAGAGCCCCGAAAGTGAAGGCCATGTGTCTCGTGGTCGGGAAAATGCCTCCGGGCGGCACCGTCGCCGCGGCAGGGACGGACCTGGCGTCACACGAGTCCCCCCCGTCACTAATTAGTTCATAGACTTTTAGTTTTAACTGTTCTGCAGCGTCTTCTCAGTTTCACGTCACTTGGATCACATGTGTGTATTTTAATTTGCCGCTGTGTTGCTTTGTGCCTCACCAGAAGGAAAAAAAAGAGAAGAAATCTAAACGCCATGAGAAATCTCGGAAGAGAAAGGCTCAGACGGATGAAAGCGAGCAGTCGGAGGATGAAGTTGATTCTCCGAAACTCAAGAAGTCAAGGAGTGGAGCTAAACAGAACGGGAATACAAAAGAAAGCCCGGAGAAAACGACATTACCTTCCTTAAACGTTAAATTCACCCCCAAGAAACAGCGCAGTAATTCTAGTGACATGTCAAGTGGTGCCGGTGACAGTGAGCAAGAGCAGGTAAAATTGTTGATTGATTTATAGTGAAGTGTTTAGCTTTCAACTCTTATGTTGCAACAAGGTTAAGTTTAGAACAGGTTCCCTTTCCTTTTTGTTCTTCCCGTCAGCGGAAAGACTGATGTAAATTTTCAGGATTTAAAGTTACTTGAAACTGTCCCTTCTGTCGATTTTTTGCAAAGAAAATAAATTATGAGAGTCTTGAAGTTCTAGATTAGTGCACCATGGTTTCCTCACTTCAGCAGTCTGGTACTGTGATAGCTGTTGGCAGATGGACAAGCTGCAGTGAGATTGTGCTTTAATACAGCATTAGATATTGCAATTGCCACAAATATAGTTTAATTTACTTCTTTTTGTTATTATGAGTTCTTCTCTAGTGAAATAAGAATTATTTGTTTTTAGCTAGTTTAAAAAGAAAAGATGAATTAATACATTTTTATGTATCATCTTATTAAAGAGTAGTTACTAATGTGGTAAGATAGTCCTTAATGTAATAAAATACCATGTTGTAGCAGTTCTGTAAGTCTTTTTAAGCCTTTCTGTAAGAATGTTTTTGTCTATTTCTATTTGATTTAAGTTCCTTTAAAACTGCTTGACATGAACCACTTTTTTTTTTTGCAGGGAAACATATCTTGTTGTACCTAGGATTTGTTTTGAATAGTCTTTATACCTGTATGTTCTGCTGTTGCTTGGGCTTAGTTTCTTGTTCCAGTTGATGCTTCACAAAGCATCCAGGGTTCCCTGGTTTCCAGGGTTAGCATTCTTTCCTCACACTTAGCATTTTAGTCACTGTGCTGTGAAAACATATAAGAAGTGATGAATTACTAAGTAGGTATGTTTGATGCTCTGCCTCCTAATGTTACTCTTTTGAGGATCGATTTCTGTATGTGTGAATCACTGTGATGTATTATTGTGGAATTAGGAAACAGGCTAGATACTAAGCCTGATTTTTGCATATTACAACATAATCTGTTAGGCCATTGGTAGTTATTTAAAATAGCATGTTAAAATTTAATTAAGAGTTTTCAGAGTTTTGGGTGTTCTGCATTTACAGGGTTATGCCATTAGATATGAAACAGTCTTAAATTACAGATCACTTTTGTCTAACCTTGAAATATGGTAGTAAGTAAAACAAAGAAGGTCTTTAGCTGCAGCTGTGATAGTGTCACTGAAAAGATGACCCTTGGGTATGACACCAGTGCCTAAGCCATTACCTTGAATTTTCTGATGGTCATACAATATTCACATGGAATGTGATCTGTTCTGTTGTTTACCTTACAGGAGATGACTGAAGAACAGAAAGAAGGTGCTTTTTCCAATTTTCCTATTTCCAAAGGGACTGTTCAGCTTCTCCAAGGTAAATTTCTTGACATTATGTGACCACAGAAAGTAAATTATCTCTGTCATCTATTTTTATGCTCAACATATTCAATCAGTGAGCTTTGAGACGTACTCTGCTGGTGTGTATGCAAGCACAGATGCTATGCAGAAGGCATATTGATTGCCTACTCTAAATAGACTGTTTGCAGTATTGTCCAGTTCAGCCTTTACAGTAGAATTTTTAATGACATAAGCTAAAAAGAAAAAATTCAGTGTGAAAATTTTTCAATTGGAAGTTATTTCAGTGTGAGTAAAGGAAAACCGGTTATATTTAGTGTCTTTGACATTAGTTTGTGCATAACTTAGTACGAGTTAAGAGAGAAGTAGAAGTGGTTTTGACGTATGTTTTATTTGAAAGACATTTGCATAGATAGGTGGGGAGTATGACATAAATTAAGTCACAGTTCTTAAAGGCTTTTGTTAAAGGCTAGCAGCTTTATCTGTCCCACCTAGCACTATGTCTGGTGGTATGAAGTGGGAGAATAAAATGGATAGGCCCAGGGGACTCTTTACAGATGACCTCTGTGATTAAATAAAATCAGTGGAAGTGATAATGTAGTCCTGACTTACTTTAGAGTTGATGGAAATTCTGCTTGGGATGATTTCCCCTGAAGAGTATGCAAGAACACTTGTAAAATTATTGTATTAAGGAATTCTCTTGAAATTATTACAGCTCGAGGAGTGACGTACCTGTTTCCTGTGCAAGTGAAGACGTTTGACTCAGTATATTCTGGCAAAGATGTAATTGCTCAAGCACGAACTGGAACAGGGAAAACATTCTCTTTTGCTATTCCCTTAATTGAAAAACTTCAGGGAGACTCACAGGAAAGAAGGAGAGGCCGTTCACCAAAGGTAACTATGTTTCATTAGAATGCTGATTTTGCCTTTTTTTTGTGTGTGTTGGAGTGATTCAGAGTTTCAACGATCTGAAAAAGTTCTTCGAGTTTGTGCAGGGGTAAGCTAACCCACATTAAAGATTCTTTGAAAGCTGCATTAGGCCTGCATCCTGTGCTGCCTCATACCTTCTGATCAAGAGTAAAGAGTGAAATAGCTCTATCCATTTGTCAATGCTTTTGCTTCTTGCAGGGAGAGCTACAATTGTTCAACGTGTTCCTATTTAATTTTATTCAGTCACCTTACCTATTCAGATCCAGTGGTTACTGGGTGCTTGTTTTTCTCCCAAATTAGTAACAGATTAGTGACAGGGACTTTTTCTGATTGACAAAAGCTGTCTACTTAAACATGTTTGTTTAAACATGTAAATAGTGGGAGGTTTTAAAAACAGACTTAGTTTTCACTAGCACCACTGCCAGATATTGAAGCTTCTGCTCCAGAGAATGCAGATTCATTATGAGGTGTCTGCATTCTGCTAGGAATACCATGTATGTTTTTTCACCAGATTCTTATGATGCCCTTCAAAACTAGACAGGCCAAAGCTTATCGTAGCTCCATTAATAGTGGATTTTTTTTTGCCAGCTTATTTAATCTTATCACCCATCTCATAGATTACCTGAAACTCATTCAAAAACTAGTACTAGCTGGTTTATTTTGCATCGTCCCATCATGTTGGCTGTCTGACTGAGAACGCTGTCTCTAGATTTATCACAGTCTTGAGGAGAAGGGAAAGCTTTCTTTGAGGGAGTCACAGGTCTTAAAATAACAAAGATTTCAGGCCTCACTGTACCACAGAGTTCTCTTACTTTCTTTTTTGTAATGTGTTTCAATGTTGAAACAAGTAGCAGGATAAGGGTTTTAAGCTTCCTTTTGTCAGGCCTCTGATGCCAGGTTTGAGAGCAGTACTGCAAGCACATGATAAGCTAAATTAGTTAGAACTCCTACCTAGTAGCTTATCCATCACCTTCTATATTGGAAGAGAGGATGGTTCCTTGGTTGCTTCTGCAGGGATATCAGCACAGGCTCCAGAACCATGCTGAACACCAGCTTTGCAGACTGAACATATGTTTTCTTGAGTCACAGGGAAGCTGAGAGACAGCTGATAGCTATTTCTTACCGCTTCTTACAGCACTGTGAAGCATTACCAAGCATGTGTAAAAACCTTTTATTACCCAAATCCTTCAGTCTTGTACTCAAACAGCATATACATGTGAAGAAGAAAACTTGTAGCTGATCTGTTCAAGAGCTGAAATTAAATAAGATTTAAGTACTTCCTGTCTATCTCTTTTAAAAAAAAGTTAGCCTGTATGAGTATGTGCTGAAGGAGATTAATGATGTTACAAGAGACTTAAGTAGTGTTTCTCTCTAATCTTTGCTTAGATAACTGTTTAAGCCAGATTTTTTCTTAAATTGCGTAAATGGTCAGACCTAAACTAATGATTAAAGTCTAGTGGTTTCTTGGCAGAAGCCATGTTGAGAGAATATCTGTTTGTCTTTCTTCTGTCTAGGTACTAGTTCTTTGTCCAACTAGAGAGCTGGCAAACCAGGTTGCCAGAGATTTCAAGGACATCACAAGGAAGCTAACAGTAGCTTGTTTTTATGGAGGAACTCCATATAATGGACAAAGTAAGTAACACTTATCACTAATAATTAGAATGTTGGTTGGCTGGCATATTTGAGAAATGCAGTTGGGTCCTTCCAAACACCTACTTTTAACTCGAGAACTAGGAAGTATTCATGGGGAATTCAGTAGCTCAGAATGTATCTTCTTATGGTGAGAGATAACCCCAGCTCTCACTTAGATTCTTGGTGTTCCCTGTCTACTTATGTACTTTAAAGTGAAAGAGATTATACTGTGTGTGGATGGAGTATTTAGGTTTAGGTGCTTATAAACATATTTTCTTTAAAAAATGTTTAGTCTTAGAGCTGTGAATGTTTTTTTTTTGTGTGTGTGTGATACGGGATATCTAGAGGATTTGTAAAGTGGTGAATTTTGTTATTGTGACAGCATAATTTAGTGTCTTAGTGGTTGTAAACAAGGCAGATGAGAGCAGGAATGAGAGCAAGCTCTTTCATCGTAATATATCTTGAAACATTACAGGTGAGTATTTTCCTGCAGAACTTCAGGAAGGAGGTGATTTCAGTTATTTGAATAGTCTAAATAAAGAGTTATATTAATTTTCCAATTAAGATAGACAATTTGCAGAAGAGCTAACTATTTCCCAAGTACATTAAAAGAAGCTCTTTGTTTGCCACTTTATTTAAATCATGGTGAGAGGGAAGGGAGATGGGAAATCTTTTTTTCTTCAGTTAGAACTACCATACCAGTTTTGGATTTAATTTTTTTTTCCCCAAAGTTTTCTCCTGTTCATCATTTTTTCTCACATTTGTAAGGAGAATACTTATGGTTTAAGAAGCTGTTTCATTATTACTTAGCTACCATGTGTTTCTAATGTAAAGAGTGCTCCCTGGTTTACTGCTAACTCCTCTTCTGCTCTTTCCTGTTTATCAGTTGATCTCATGAGAAGTGGCATTGACATTTTGGTTGGGACACCTGGTCGAATTAAAGACCATCTTCAAAGTGGCAAGCTGGATCTTACCAAGGTGAAACATGTTGTACTTGATGAAGTTGACCAGATGCTGGACATGGGATTTGCTGAGCAAGTGGAAGACATTTTACGAGTTGCATACAAGAAGGGTAATTTCAATATTTAAACAAATAGTAGGAAATATTAGTAATAATTTGGTCTGCTAAAATTCAGGTACATTTTTCTGAAAGTTGCAAGGTGGCTTTGTGTAGAAATGACTGAATACTATATATTGTAGGAAATGTACTGTGAATGCAGTACATGAACTGTTGGGAAAGTGGGAATCATTAATAGGACCTTGGCAAAGCTTAAAATCCAGTACCTAGGGATTTGTAGATAACTTTGATACCTATGTACAAGTTGTACTTGAGTTAAAAGGAATTGGAAGCTTTTTACTCTTTTCACTGCTTGAAAGTAGGCTGGATTTTTGGTCACAGAAACTTTTTTCCTAATCTTGAAAATATTTAGACTTTTTAGAGTATTTTTATTCTCCAGATGTTAGTAATACTTAAATTTAAAAACCAGAATTGCCTTTTTTATTTTATATACTGATATTTGACCTAATGTTTTTAATAACCCATATGATCAACTTGTATGTATCAGTAAGGTGAAACATACAAAGTTTGTGAAACCTTGTTGTATGTTTTAAGATTCTGAAGACAATCCCCAGACACTACTGTTTTCTGCAACTTGCCCACATTGGGTGTATGATGTGGCTAAGAAATACATGAAGTCTAGATATGAACAGATTGACCTTATTGGGAAAAGAACTCAAAAGGCTGCTACAACAGTAGAAGTGAGTAATCTAATGTGGAATGTTTTCAGGCCTTTTTCCTTTTCTCTTATGCTACAAATGGTCATCCCGTCCTAATGTACATTATCAGAATGATGCTGAAAATTGTTTTGGAAATTATTTTCTTAAGCTTAAAGCACATTACATCTAGTCAAACTGTTTCTAGGTTTAGGATCTCTCTCTTCTCACAGCATCTGGTAACCATATAGACATCTTGGGTAGAGTGAGGATTCAGTTATCAGTTTTGTTGGTTTTCTGAGAAAATGGTATCTGAATTTATCGAAGTTGGAAGCAAAAGGCACATGTTAACATCAACCCATCTCTTTTAAATCACCATGGACATCCCAGTCAAATTCTGTTATTCTGTATACAGGAGGTTTTTTCAAATTTCCTGTAGTATCTCACCTCAGTAGACCCTTGCTTGCTATGCAGTAAATTCCATAGCAAGGAATACAACACATAGGTGCGAGAAGCCTGAATTAATTATCTTTACTTCATAAGATACTGTTTTTGCTGAAGTACGGCTTAGCAGTTACTTTGACAGATGAGTTGGACACATCATAGTTGTATCAATGGGATTGAAAGAATGTTAGTCTTGTGCTTGGAAATCCCACTTTTAACACACTGTATTTATTTGTTTCACTTTATCCGACATAAAGCTTTAGTTGATACAACTGGGACAAAATCTTGCACCCCTGACTGTCCTCCAGAAAAATGGTATAACATCACCTGGATTTTTTTTCCCTTGTTTTAAAAAGGTGATTTGTAGACTGTGATTTTTTTTAGCTCTTACTGTGATTATTTTGCTTAATCTTAAGACTAATTGTGGTGAACAAAAGAGCTTTATGGATTTTGGATGTTCCAGGAACAGGAACATGAGTTAGCATATTTTGCCCATTAGGAAACTTTATAACTCATTATAATGTCTTTCTAGATTTTACAGTTTCAAATGTGTTAAAAAAGCATCTTGTGGTTTTATGTAAGCTAAACACTGGATTTTTTTTTTTTNTTCAAAGTGGATAAGGCAGGCTTTTGCAGGTGGTCAGATAGTTTCAAAACTGCGAAAAAGAACCTTTAAAAAGCCCCAAACTGGTTGAAAGTTTACAACTTTATAGTCTTCAGGATTAAGCTGTACTAACAGATACTGGGCTACAACGGACTTTTTTCTTAAGAGTTCTCATTGACATTAAATGCAACAGTTGTGAATTTTTTCTGTAGAAAGGACTGTCTTGGATTAAAAAATAGTGGTAGATTTAGAGAACTACTAGGATAACGGGTCATGGTGCTGGAGTAGCAGTTACTGAGCTGTGATGCTGACATTAATTAGTGTTGTTGGCTGGGGGGGGGCAATTAAGGTTTAGGACTGTAATATATACCAGAGGTTGTATCTCTATTTTCATTAAGATGTTTATTAGCTGTTATGAAGAGTTTAAAGATGTATAAACAGAAATAATTTAATCTGCCATCTCTTGTGAATGAGCTTTAGTGTATTCCTGAGATTTGTGGTATGGCACACTGTAGCACTAGTGGAAGATAACTCAATGTAGTGGAGCTATGTTTGTGATGTGTAGTGACACTGGCACTGCATGCTTGTTTTTGGTGGTGGTATCACAGCAACTACTTTTTCTCTTAA
Source organism: Syrrhaptes paradoxus (assembly GCA_013400615.1). Taxonomy (NCBI): domain Eukaryota; kingdom Metazoa; phylum Chordata; class Aves; order Pterocliformes; family Pteroclidae; genus Syrrhaptes; species Syrrhaptes paradoxus. The sequence goes on from VZTO01027704.1 coordinate 68,129, forward strand.
GTGTTTTCATCGAGGAAATGGGTTATGTCTAGAAAGCAGTATAGCATTATGTTCCTAGGGAAAGGAGAAGCTTTTTAATCTGCCACAGCTGTGTTTAGGAGTGTTTCTCCCATGCTTCTAAACGACCTCACTAACAGCTAAAACTGAGCATGGAGCCTTGTCCTATGTATTGGTGGTGTTAAGTGATAACAAGTCTTGCACAGGTAATGCAGAACTCTTGATCTTGGCAGGCAAGAGAAGGAACTTACTTAGATGTTTCTGTTTGAGCATATTAATACTTGCCTTACCAGCTGACATAATCCAAAACTGTCTGAAAAAGAGTTTTTGAATTCTGTGCTGACCCTGGCATTGTGCTAGTATTTTTTAAAGTCGTTGTCTGTTTACATGTGGAAAACATGGTAGTCATCCACAAGCAAGCTGTGAAATGTGGAGGAAAAAACACTTTTTGTACGTTTGATCTTCATAATTGCTATTGCTGTGATACGGGACTTTCAGAATGTTTGGATTAAAAAAAATAATCAGTGAAGCTGTAGTTCATTTTTAATTTTTTTTACAGCCACTTACATTTTAATCCTTGAATTGGTAATGAGAAAAACTAATATGTTAAAGAGGGTTAAGAAGCAACACTATTTTGGAAAAGATGGATAAATGAATACTAAGGACGCCCAAGAAAATTGTCAGTCACTATTTTGAAACAGTTAAGCCTTGCATGGAAGGTGTGGATGGCAAGTTAGGGCATAGTTGTTTTCATAGGTCACAGTAATTAGAAGTGGAGAATAAGACGTTGCCATTCCGTTTTCACTACTTTTGTTAAAGCTCTTTGAGGTATGTGAATAAGAAATAGTGAGTAAATATTGTAAAATGCCTACAATATAAGCTGGTAATTCAGTTCTTCTGTATCTTGACATATGGTATCTATCAAATACCAAGGTATTGTAGCCAAAACTGACCGTAAAATGGAGCACTGTCTTGGATTTTGGTACAGTCCTATAATAGTACTGTTTTTTCAGGATTGCCAGTCATTGCATGGTGACATTCCTCAGAAGCAAAGAGAGATCACACTGAAAGGTTTTAGAAATGGTACATTTAAAGTTCTGGTTGCCACCAACGTAGCTGCCCGTGGTTTAGATATCCCTGAAGTTGACCTGGTTGTTCAAAGTTCACCACCAAAGGTAGGGGATGGTTATGGTTGGTGTCTTTGTAATAATTTACAGTTTTGTTTTAAAGTAGTAAATGCTGTCAGGTGATTATATTCACCACACAGGGTGTATGAGCATTGTGTTTAAGGGTAAGAAATGTCCTGATATATAGAAGTAGTTTCTTAGAGGATTTTTTCCAGAGCATGTCAATCCCTAATATGTTTAAAGATGGTCTCCTTAAAATGACTTCTTTAAAAGGCTTTAAAGGCTGTTCAAAGCCTCTCCCTTCAAGGCCATGTATGGTGATCACAAGTCTGGAAGTGGTGGGAAGTGAAGAAAGGCTGTTTGTCTTGCAAGAACAATATACTAAGTCGGGGCATATATGAGGAGGGGACCCCAAAAGTGAGAACATTGGCTGAGTTAAGAGGGCTTAAAAGAAACAAGATAATTTTTCAGTGTATTTGCTGTTAATATCTCAGTAACCATGCTCCAGTTGATATTCAGAACGGTGAGTGGGATTGTTACAGGGATATACACACTCAGAATGTTTTCTCATAGTCTCTGTGGTGAAGCCAAAACAAGACTTAGTTGACCCATGCTCATGGTTCTGGCTTTCAAACTGTGATTTTTAGAGGGTTATGGAAAAGATTATTTGTTTTACTTCAGTGAAACAATGGTTTTTAATTTAGTCCTCTGATGCAGTTATTGTGTATTGTTCAGGTTTAACTGTAATAGTTTCTACTCAGTTAGATGACTGCAATGAATTAAGTACAATAAATTAGATAAATCATAAGACTATTTGTTTTGAAGGATGTGGAGTCCTATATCCATCGTTCTGGACGCACAGGTCGAGCTGGTCGGACTGGGATCTGTATCTGTTTTTATCAGCGAAAGGAAGAACATCAGTTAAGATATGTGGAACAAAAAGCGGTATGGTTTTCTTCTCATCACCAGTGCTCAAATGTAACTTGTTAGGGTAGCATGTAAAATCTTCATGATTTGTTCAATAGTTCTATTATAGAATGTAGCTTATAAAAGCATCCAGTTGAGGTTCAGTTACCATTTACAGTTTGGGTGTGCTGTCAGTTACTGTGGAGCAGGGAGCATGCTGCAGATTCTCAGGCCCATGTTTTCAGAAAATTTGTAGGACTTTTTTTCCCCTGGAATCTGCCAAAATGATCTCTCTTAATTTCAGTTGAAGGTCGCTGGATCATTTACATTGACCTGGTACATGAAAGGCTTTATGTCCATTTCTCTGTAAGCTTAACCTTGTAATTTTCATTAGCAAAAGTTGTGAGTTAAAAGGTGAAGAAAGAGTAATGATAGATTTAAATGCTTGTTTCATTGGAGTCCAATACTGTTTTTTTAGAAACAGTAGATTAGATTTAGGGTCTGCAACTCTCATCTGTATTTTGCTTTTTAAATTTCAGGGCATTACATTCAAGCGTGTTGGTGTTCCTACTGCAAAAGATATAATAAAGGCTTCCAGCAAAGATGCCATCAGGTGTGTTCAGTGATTCAAGCTTTGTTGTATCTTCCTGTCTTCCTGGTTCAGATGGGCTGTTTGGATTGCTCGTTGCCATCTCTCTGAACTGATCACTATTAAAGTCTTGGACTGCTGTTTTTCTTCTAATCCAGAGCCTAGTAAATTCTAGTGAATAATTTTTTTTTTTCTGTAATTACTTAGGTGTCTGTATTCTGTTCCTGAAACTGCTATTGAGTATTTCAAAGAATCTGCTCAGTTTCTAATACGAGAAAAGGGACCAGTTAATGCTCTGGCTGCAGCTCTAGCCCATATTTCAGGTGCTACTTCCATTGAACAGCGCTCCCTGCTGAACTCGGATGTGGTAAGGGTGTATGGCTTAATGTTTGTCTTGAATCTCAAGAAAACCAACACATCTCTGTGTTGTTTAAATAGAAAATTATTTGTCTCCTTATGGTTTTGTTTATGGGAATTGTACTTTTAAGCCACTAGGAACTACTAATTTAGTTAGAAGCAAGGATATAGTGGCTATAAATACATTTGCTCTCCTGTAAAAGTATCCACTTGAAAGCTTAGTTTATAAACTGTAAGTTAGGAGGCCTCTCGTGCATAATAGATATGCTGAAGCTTATTAATCTGACTGAATGGAGCATTCCCCATTTCTTACTCTTTAGGGATTTGTTACAATGATACTACACTGCTCTGAAGAAATAAACAATATGAGCTATGCTTGGAGACGACTGCGGGAACTGTTGGGTGACAGTGTTGATAGGAAGGTGAACAGAATGTGTTTCCTCAAGGGAAAAATGGTAAGGTTTTCTTTGTATCTTTGCTACTGAGTTCTTCTGGTTGTAGCCTTTTCTCAGCAATTGTCAGGGGAGGTATTTGGTCTTTTTCCCTGTTCCAGGCTCTGTTGGTAATGACATGTTAGTAGAAGGATGGACCTCGATCTGTTTTATTGGGGCTTAGGCATCTCGGGCTTTGCTTCACTGGTGTGCTAAGGAGGTAGTATGTACCTTAGCAGTACGTAGCATGGCTACAGGGACAGCAGAACAGGTAAAAGGTACGACCTATGCTAACTGAGCCTTAATGACAAAATACAGAACAGGATTTCTTAAGGGCAGTCAGTTCTCATGGTGCAAGTCTGTCATATTTCTGGTCCCTGAAACTGAAAGAGTAGAAAGTTACTTTTGGGGTCCTCTACTTAACAGTGTTGTAACAACTGTAGCAAAGCTCAGGCACAGACAGTAATTTTAAACACAAGTGATTCCCCTCACTCTTCTTGTCTCAGAATTTGTAAGCAAACATGAAAATCTGTGATCAAATAGTGTATCCTGGAAACAACTATGTTTCTATGCATATTTATTTCATATCCATGTTGAAGTTTCCATCACAGACACCATGTACCGCATGTTGTTACAGAGTATGATTCAGTTTGTGTTTCACTGTTTTTATGTGGTTTAAGGTGGTGTGAGATGCAGAGAACAATAGACAAACTAAAGAGACCCCAAAACTGTTTGAAGATGAGTAGAGAGGACACTTCAAAGGCACATGTTGAGTGAACTTTTATGTAGAGATTTGTAATAGAAGCATTAAGATTGGTACAAGTGCAGGCAGAATCGTTGTACCAAATTGGAAGTACCAAAAGGATGGAGATGTAAAAACGGCAGATGTTGATCGCAGCTGGTTTAGCAAATCATCAAAATCGTGGCACATCTGTATGCCAATATTGAGGATACCCAGACTTGGTAAACTAGAAAGCCTAAAACAAGGGACAACCTATACTTGAACAACAGTTTAAGGATTTTTTTTCAATAAAAACAATTCTTGTCTTAGGTGCTATGTATATTCTCTTCTACATTTGTAAAAGTTAACCTGCATGTCTTTCAGTATGAATTTCATATGTAGTTCATACAGTTTCTTGGCCAGAGACTTCTGATTTTTAAATTAGACTTGAGGACACTTCTTTATGTCAGTGAACTATTTTTACTACTTCCATCTCTGACAATTTTTTCTTAATGCGTCCTTCATGCATGATATTTCATATTGTGTTGTCAAGATTTGTTTTATTGTCATTGCGTCTGTCTCTTTATTCATAGTATTGTTCTGTGTTTGGTGTGTGGAACACTATCTCTGGGGGTTTCCTTACATCAGATTTGTAATTCTCTATATCCAGAATGCTAATTCAGACAAAGAATAGCATTTTTAACATATTAATTATGTATTGTACTTAATCAGTTAAGTAGTAGTTTTCCAGATTTTTAGTCTGAACCTAAATATTCAGTTTACTGGGTGTGTACGTTTCTTAATGCAAATTAAAACTTCTGAAAGAATTTACAAAATTAGTAATGCAAAAGCCAGTAGACCACAGTTTAGGATGGAGAGGGTTTTAAGCTTACTATTAAAGAGCAAGAAAATGTGAATTGGAAGTACTGGCTATGCAGAGGAAAAAAATTTATATATCCGAGGAAAACATAACTGAAGTGCAAGTGTTTTTGAGAAATATTGATCTAACTCTCAGTGTTCAGATTTTGAAGTATCCTAAGTCTCTATTAAAAAACACTTTGGAATATAAAACTGTCCTTGTACATAGATTTGTAGGCTCTAATTTTTTTTGTTGTTGCAGTCAATTAAAAGGCTAGACTTGTATCCATTAAAATTATTCTTTCTTTTTAGGGTGTGTGCTTTGATATTCCTGCAGCAGACCAAAAGGAAATAGAGGTACATTCATTGAAATTTCTGGTTACAGCAGACTGTAGATGGAACTGACAGGACTGGCTCAGGCAGAAAACATTATGTAGCCTATATTGTGCCTTTCCTAGTGGCAAAAGGGATGTCTTTGAAGGAACTGAAGAACAGAACAAGCATACAGTGTTCCTCTCCTAAAGTATTCCCCTGTTTCCAAAAATCTGTAGTTTGAAACTTTTGCATTGAGAGTGGTGGTGTGAACAATCGACCCCTTGTTGCAGCTGCTAGATTAATCTTTGTAGGCAATGAGTTTCATTACACTATAAAATCCCCTTTTTTCTATTCCCTACTACCCCTTCTTTTCACTTAAAATTCTCTCCACAGAAAAGTGAATTCTAGGTTTTTGCTGTGCATAATTAGTGTCCCCATGCCAAGATTCCCTAAGACTTCCAGTCTTTCTTTGGATATTTCTCCCTTAGTGCATCTCTATACCCTCATGTCCTAAGCATTCATTCACTCCTAAAACAACGTTTCCTTCTGGATTAGAGGGGAATTGAGAGTGTGGATTTGTGATCAGTAATAATTACAGTGGTATTCTTAATAAAGGAAATGTGGAGAAAGTTTACTGATGAAGCTGCTTTGTAAAGCTCTAATGTGGGGTTTCAGTTCCTATAGTATCTGAGGCATACTCAGAGAGCTGTAGCTCTTAGGCTTAAAATTTTGAAGCCAGTATTGACCACTGTAGTTAGAAACTTGAATGCCCTGTATTAGCTCACATTTTTACCTTTTCAATTGAGCAAATGTAATAGTTATGAAATACCCTGTATTTGCATTTCTAGCATGTAACTTGCTCTGTCTGTCTTTATTTCAATAGGCAAAATGGGAAGATTCAAAACAATGGCGTTTGTGCGTGGCGACTGAATTACCTGAGTTAGTAGAATCAGAGAGAGGAGGAAGAGGAGACGGAAGAAATGGCCGAAGCTTCTCAAGCTCCAGGAACGGGCGGCGTGGTGGCAGCTCTGGTAGAAACAGATTCAGAGGCCAGAAACGAAGTTTTGACAGAGCATTTGATTGTTAACTTCAGCAATCCAGAAACAGAAAAAAATGAGACGGCAGTATTTTATATTACAGTAAAAGAGGCAGTTCTTATGTGTTTGTACCACTTGAAAAAATCTGTCCGATTTTTCTTTTTTTTTTTTTTTTTTTTTTTTTTTTTTTTTTTTTTTTTTATATTTTTTTTATTTAATTAAT